>JABCMJ010006476.1:0-26076 GCA_014822125.1 Arbutus unedo
TCTACTTTGAAGCAATCTCCATAGAGCTCAACACTAAAGTTTGATAGTTTGGACAGATTTCTCGTTGTTCGATGCGCCTACCGTCAGACCTAACCTCATAGATACTCCATACATAGCTTGCGAAACAAGTGGCTATACCAGACCGACAGAGGCCGTCGAGCACGGTGAACACTAGAGTTATCTCAAATTCCATAGATTTACAGTCTTCTAAACTTATTGAAAGTTCATTGATTTGAATAGACAGGATCAACCAATTCTTCCTTGAACTCTTCCGAGGCAAAGTTTTTCAGAAAAAATTTTAGGCTTTGGTCATTCACCTTAAAGATATTCCTGTTTTTCAGATTTTCAACTTCAACCGCTCCATGAGGTAAGATGATTTTAACCAAGTACGGACTGACCCATCATGGTCTCAACTTTTCCGAAAAGAGATGAAGCCGAGAATTATAAAGTAACACTTTCTGACCCAGAATGAAAGTCTTCCGCACAATATTCTTATCGTGAAACATCTTGACCTTCGATTTAAAGATATGAGCATTGTCATAAGTGTTGTGTCGGATCTCCTCAAGTTCGTCCAGCTAGAGTTTCAAGTGGGCACCGGCTTGTGGCATGCAAAAGTTTAATTGTTTAATTGCCCAATAAGCCCGATGCTCCATCTTCATCGGTAAGTGACAAACTTTTTCATAGACCATTCAATACGGTGATGTGCCCAAAATAATTTTGTAAGCGGTACAGTAAGCCCATAACGCATTGATCAGTCGAATGGACCAATCTTTGCAGTTTGGGTTAACCGTTTCCTCTATAATGTGCTTGATTTCGTGATTAGCCAATTCCGCTTGGCCGTTGGTTTGTGGGTGGTAGGCAGTGGATACTTTATGATTGACCCCATATTTATTCACTAATATTTTTGTCACACCCCAAATTTAGGAGCATGACCGACTATGAACTGTGTACCAACCATGGAACACGGACTCTCTCTAGATTGACTTAGGGAAAATGCATGGGCGCCATCCCATGGTGACTCTAAGTACGGTGTTGGATCTAACGGGTTAAGTCCTGAGAAAATATTTGATTTTTGGTACTTGGCAGTTATGGTTCCCAATCTGTCACGCCCTCGATTTTTAATAATAAAAACATTCACATTTTAAATAAGAACCTGCCAATTTCGAAAATATACTCCTAAATCGTCACTTTCCAATCCAAGATAAGTTCATAAAATTCCAAGTATTTCAACCCAACAAAGGGCAATCCCAGCCCAACATCCAAAATAACATGTTGAAGTGTTACAAATGTTTTGGATTTGAATACACAATTCCACAAAAGAGAAGTTACTTTACATCTTTCAAAAAAAAATTAAGTCTAAAGATGATGTGTAACTCCTATCATGCCATCTTTCAAAATATGCATCCATGCAAGTCCAACTCATGTCCCGGAACCCGTACCTGAAAGAATAAAATGGTGAGCTACAAAGCTTAGTAGAGATGTCTATATCAATATTATATGGATATGCAATGATTCGGCATGGCTCATGTACAATTCACAATAACACGCTCATGACAATTTATCCACAAGTCTTTAAATCTCGATCACAGAATCTAAGAGATACAATAACAAGTCAATTCATATTTCTTTTATCCGTTCAATTGTCATATACCAATTAGCACATCACCCAATGGTAGTTAAGACTAGCACATCTCCTGTCGGAGGCTAGAAATCATCACCTAGCACATCTCCTTTCGGAGGCTAGAAATTATCACCTAGCACATCTCCCGTCGGAGGCTAGAAATCATCACCTAGCACATCTCCTTTCGGAGGCTAGAAAAAATGCATCGTGTCAATGCAAATGAACAACCACAATACAATAATTTTCATGTTACATTCATCAAACCAAATGCGGTAATGTACATACGCACAATCATCAAACGGGAACCCGAAACCACGAGAATTACCGGTAATCCATGCGCTATTACCGGTAATAGACTGCACTGTCAGAAACTGTCTAAATATGTTTTACACTGTATTACCGGTAATAGGCGTCCTATTACCGGTAATAGATGCACTGTCCAAAAACTTTCTAAAACTATTAACACTGGTCCTATTACCGGTAATTGGGTGCACTGACCCAAAAACGGAATTTTCTGCAGATTTTTCAACTTTTATTTTCCAAGTTCTAAACTCACACTAAACCTCATACATCACCAAAAACACGTCATATACACATAAAAGCGATAAGAAATCCCTACCTAGAGCGTTGGATCGAAAAATATGAGCTTCCAAAGTAAGCTTTCAGCAGACCTTCTCCAAGCAAATAAACACGATCAACCACCCACTACTCGCCAACAACGAAGGGGTATGACGGATCTAGAGGTATTTGAGATTTTTAGCAAGATTTGAGAAGTGAGTTTGGAGGAGTTAACACACTCATACCTCCAAAGAGAGACCAACGGGAGAGGGGAAGAGAAGAGAGAGAAAAATCTGGAATTTCTTCCAAAAAAAATCTGATGTGGCTCTATTTAAATGCCCAAATACACTTACACCTCTCACCATTACACTTGTCACCCACAACACCCTTATCTCACAAACATTACACATAAACCCCCAAATCATGTACATACATAAATTGTATAAAACCCCTTTTTAAATCAAATTCCGGGCAATATATAAAAAAAAAAAAAAAATTTCGGGTTCTCACACAATCTATTTTGGATTCTCGAATTATTGTTGTTTTGTTGGATGGATATTTTTTGACAACTTATTTCGTATAAATGTAACTTATTGGAAATTGGTATTTGTTGTGGAAATTCATTAATCAATTATTTACTTCGTTGATGCTACTATTCTTGAGCCTTTGACTTGATCATTTAAAACTATTGTTTGAACTTTCGGTTACTACCCTTAATATGTATGCCGCCTTTAATCCTCTACCCTTAGCATGCTATACTACACACTAAGCTTTTAGCTAACAGATTTATTCGACATTTTTTTTTAGATTAATGCATGGAGAGTAGCCAGAGACTATGGAGCATTGTCGAGACATATCGTTTGGACCTCAACGGCATTTACATTTTATTTATTCATGTTTCACAATGTTATTACCTTCGTTTATTAGTGTTTTAGTAATTCTATTTGGAGTTGGAGGCCATGGGATATTTATGCTTCGTTTGCTACAGAAAAGTGTTTCTAAAATTCTTCAGATTTTATTTAGTACTTATTTTCTTTTACTTAAAGTTATTTGACTATTATTTTTAGACTTCGTGTTCCATGGTTGGTACACGGTTCATGGCCGGTCATGCTCCTAGATTTAGGGTGTAACAATTTGCATGGGTCGAATGTAAATTTTTTTGTCTTGGTCACTAATGAGCGTTTTAGGCATATCAAATCTTGAGAAAATGTTTTCTTTTAAGAATCAGACCATGTCATAGTGGTCATTCATTTGGGTTAGAATAGCCTCAACCCATTTGGACACATAATCAATAGCCAGTAGAATATAGAGGTTTCCAAAAGAATTTGGAAAAAGGACCCATGAAATCGATGCCCGAGCAATCGAAGATTTCAATGATTAAAATAGGTTGGAGGGGCATCTTGTTACATCTTGATAGGGCTCCCGATTTCTGACACCATGGGCAAGCCTTGCGGAATTTGAAAATATTCTTAAAGATGTAGGGCCAATAGAAGCCATGCTATAGAATTTTAGCAGCTGTCTTCCTAGAGGAAAAATGCCCTCCACATGCCTGGGTGTGGCAAAAGGTCATTATGGAATTCCGTTTGTCATCGGGCACACACCATCGGACAATCTGATCTGAGCAAAATTTAAAGAGATAGGGATTATCAAAGACGAATCTCCTCATCTCAGTTAAAAATTTTCTCCTATCTTAAGGAGTCCAATGTGATGGTAGTTGCCCACTGGCCAAGTAGTTGGCAATATCAGCATACCACTGGCAACTAGAGACTGTGAAGAGTTATTAATTAGGAAAAGAATCAGGAATGGGTATAGTAGTAGGATGGTCTTCAAAATCAACGCGTGATAAATGATCGGTCACAACATTCTCCTCTCCTTTTTTGTGTTTAATGGTCAAGTCAAACTCTTACATGAGAAGGATCCACCGGATGAGACGCGCTTTGTCATCTTGCTTAGTAAGTAGATATTTGAGAGTTGCATGGTTGGGATAGACTATGATAGGCGATCCGATGAGAAGGATCAAAATTTGTCTAAAGCAAAGACAACTGCCAACAACTCTTTCTTGGTGGTTGTGTAATTCATTTTAGCGTCATTCAAAATTTTGCTAGCATAAGAAATTACACAAGGAACTCTATCTTGCCATTGGCCAAGCATAGCGCTTATAGAATAGTCACTGACATCGCACATGAGCTCGAAGGGCAGATTACAATCAGGTCACTGTATGATTGGAGGAGTAGTAAGACTGATTTTGAGTTTTGAAAAAGCTTCCTTGCAATCTTGTGTCCACTCAAAAGGTGTGTCCTTCATAAGTAAATGACACAAGTGGTGAGATATGGTGCTAAAATTTTCGTCGAAAAGTGGTAAGCGACGAAAAGTTTCGTCGCCTAATGCATTGGTGACGAAAAATATAGTTTTTGAGACAAAAATGTTTCATTGTTATAGACCAATTTTGTTGTAGTGGAAGATTCCTAGATTGATCCAAAAATTACCAAAATCAGACTTGGAAGAAATCTGCAATACGGAGGAAATCTCTTCAGTGACTAAATTGGAAAGTTGCTCCAGCGACATGTGCGTTTGTTATAAATATCAGTAGCTAGGGTTGCACTTAAGTATAGAGAGAGATAGAGTTATACACGTTTTAAGAACAGTCTCTAAATATTCATAGGCTCTGAGTGTTTCTTTAATATATACCTTAGTGTTACATCGGATCAAGATGGATCATGGAGCATAAATCATCATCCAAGGATTTTGTTGTTCAGTTCTTTTACAACATCGTTTGTCTCGGAAGGCTTGTAAATTCAAGGCAGAGGCGGTCAATCACTGGGTGCGGTAAACGAAGATTCGACAATCAATTTTTTTGTCAACTATAAGTGAGTCATAGTTGTGAGTATAGATTATTTTTGTAATTGCACAATGGTTATTATAGTTATTATAGATTATTATAGTGATTTGATTCATTCCCGTGGTTTTTACTCTTTTAGGAATTTTCCATGTTTATCGTTGTCTCGTGCGTTTACATATATTTTTGCTTATTTTTAATTCTTGCATATTCGTTAGTTTGTTTGACTTTAGGTTTTTCACTAAACTAGGAGAAGGTCTCAAGAAGTAACAAGCAAGGTGGCATAGGTATCAAAAATTTAAGAACAATGAATGTTGCTCTTCTTCTCAAATGGTAGTGGAAGTTTGTCATTTAAATATCATTATATTTCTCAGGATTTTTAGTTTGAGCCGCATTAATAGCTATTAACATAATAAGGTTAACATTTGATAGTCTGTCATACCATCCAATTCCATCCATAAAGGGCAGCACCGGAATTGGAATAAGGAAGTTGAAAAAAAATTCTTCAATTTGAAGATCTACAGATGTAAGACGATAATCATAATTTATTGTAGGAAGTTTACAAGAAGATATAATAGCTTCTAATTGGGACGGTTGAGGGCCACTAGGAGGTATGGTAAATTGCTCTATCATTTGTTCAATTTTAGCATCAGAGCAGGGGCAGAGCTAGGAATGACAAACGAGGATGGTAAAAATAAAAATGCATATGTTCTAAGTTAACTGTCCATAATACCACAAAAAGTTCACACGTTATAAGTTTAATCCTATCTATAGAAACAAATAAGATATGAATGTCCTACGAATAACGAGAAAAAAAATTCCAACACGAGCACCTGATCAGTATTAGAAAATTCACTCAATAATTAAAAAAAATTATTAATGATTGCATAACTAATACTCAAAAATTAAAAGGGAAGCACATGCATCACACTTTTTTTCTTGACGAGCATCACAATAACAAAAAATTTATTGAATGATACTGGAACACTACCATGTATTGCTCAACTACCCTCTACAGTCATATATTCATATGAACCTAGTACTAAATGTATACTACATGTATGAGCACTCACATGATATGGCGTAAAGTTTGAAATGAAAACACTAATCCAAAAAAGATATGGAGTTGGGTACACTAATCGGATCAAATTGAGATTTTTTTGCGTCAAATTTAGATCCAAATTGGAGAGAGAGAGAGAGAGAGAGAGAGAGAGAGAGAGAGAACTGGACTTGTGTTACGTTATCAAATTAAAATTTTTATTTTGTTTTATTTTTTTGAAATTGGGAGCGGCACTTGCCACCTCCCTCCTTAATATAGTTCCGCTACTGCATCAAAGGTGTCGGAGTCATGTTGTGCAGATATGACATTAATATTGTGTGGTTCTTGAGCTTCCTCCTTGGAAGTATAGAAATCACCTTCAGTGCCAGAAGTGGTAGGAGTGGTTGTATGTACATAAGCTTTTTGACAAACTCACTAGATGATTCCGCGCGCAGGGGGGGGGGGGGGTAATAGATGGTGTTTTTGAGGGGTTAAGTATGGGGAGATTTGTTGTTCAACTTGTGTGGTATAGGTATGATCATTGGTAAGTTGTGATAATTGTTGGTATACGTGTGGTTGAGCAAAGATAGATTGGAGATGTAAATTAGTATAATCTATTTTTTCAACAATACGTTTTAAGTCATAAGTTGTGCATGTAGTTAATTGTGCAGTTGAGAACCATCAAGTCTGATGTGCTTATAAGTGTTGGAAAAATTTGAATTAGAAATTGCCTCCTAAAATTTGAATTGGTTGATGAATGGTAAGTTATGTCCCATGATAATTTTTGGAACAATGGATAGACTTCTTTAATGTTATATATGGGCCTATTGTAATTACATAAATGAGCCTTATGTTTGGTTTATTATGGCCCACCAAGTGGTGATTTTAAGATTGTCCCAATTGGTGCTCCATGAGCCTTTTCTTATGTACAATTTGACACATTAGTTGTGTCTTTCGGGAAAGCCACCAATGGTGACTTATGGGACAGCCACCATTTTTCTTTGAAAAGCTACCATTCTCCCTATAAATATGTCATTTCCATTCCGTGTTTGAGATTAAGAAAAATTTCAAAAATACACTTGCATATTGTGAGTCAATTTTTCCTTCATTGAGAGAGTACTACATATGTTGATTCGCTAGGCTCGTAGATTAGAGTTCTACTTCTGTGAGCAAGATCGTTGTATCCTGGGAATCAAATGCTCATCAACTTTGAGCACCATAGGAGGAGCGAAATTTGCTTTAAGAAAAACATTTTTAGATGTGCCTTAATCTACTCGTTCAGTTTCTTTTTGTTCTTCGTATACTGTAAGCTTATTAATTCGTATCTGTTCGTATTATTATTATTTGTTCTAGACAATATACGTATATTTCTATGTGTATTCCCAAAATTTATCCTCCACATGAATGAAATTGACCGGATAAACGATACAAGTTCAATGCAATTACTGAGAGAGTCCTTATAGAAATTCCCTGCATAGGATAGGTAGCTTGTGACTTTGAACTTTTCCTTGTGAAAGACTATCGGATTTGCTGGCCAATCAGTAGATGCGATGACTTGAATTGTTTGGTTATTTGTGTAAACCAAGACAATAGATTTCACACAGGATTTTTCTAAACACATTTTAGTTCTTTCGGTTGTGTTCATTTTGGCCCTGAACATCGCCCGATTTCATGAGTGTTTGTTAGAGAATTTAGCGTTCAAATTCTCATAGAAGCGGGCTCACTTCTTACTCACATAGGTGATAACCTATGAAGAATATCTTGCCATACCCTACTCGAATTTTTGAGATATAAGAATTATTAAAAGCAAAGTTTATCCTAACCACTGTAGGTATCACTATTTTCACCATAGGAATGAGTTGAAGGGTTACCTCCGTAGTGATCCTCTTAAGTCATCCATAACTTGGTTATCCCTTTTGAACGTAGATCTTGGGATCTCCAGTCAATTAGGTTAGGTGTCCGCTAAAGCGATTTTTAATTCATAGGCTGTAACCCCATTCCCCTTAATGATATATGTACCTACTCTTGATTTAACCCTTTGGCTAGCGGATCTGCAATGTTATCCTTTGATTTAACATAGTCAAGAGTGATAATTCCATTTGAGAGCAATTGTCTGACAGTATTGTATCTACGACATATATGTCTAGATTTACTGTTGTACATATTACTATGTGCCTTACCGATTGCTAATTGACTATCACATTTGCAACCATAGGTTTCGGCCATATCAAAATATCTTCTAAGAAGTGGCGAAGCCATTTTGCTTCTTCTCCTATTTTATTCAAAACTATAAATTCAGATTCCATTGTGGATCTAGCTGTGCATGTTTGTTTAGAAGATTTCCAAAATACAACTACACCACCAAGCATAAAGACATATGCACTGGTGGATTTTGAGTCTTTTGTATCTGATATCCAATTCGCATCGCAATACCCTTCTAGTACAGTGGAATATCTTGTGTAGTGCAAGCCATAGTTTTGGGTATATCTCAAATATTTGAGAACCCTAACTATTGCCTTCCAGTGATTTTTCATTGGACTACTTGTATATCTACTCAATTTGTTAACTAAGTAGGTAATGTTTGGCCGAGTGCAGTTCATAAGATACATTAGACTGCTAATGATCCGAGCATATTCTAATTAAGATATGTCATCGCCAGTATTCTTGAATAAATAGACCTTAGCATCAATAGGTGTTTTTGTTGGACTAGTATCATGCTTATTATACTTATTAAGTATCTTTTCAATATAATGAGATTGAGACAACACAAGCCCATCTAATATTTTGGTAATTTTAATCCCAACTATAATATCAGCAATACCTAAATCTTTCTTGTCAAACTTATTATTCAACATTCTCTTGGTAGCTTTAATGACTTCATTGTTTCTACTAATGATAAGCATGTCGTCAACATATAAACATACAAGGACATATCCTTTGTTTGTGTGTTTTATATAAAAACACTTGTCATATTCATTGATCTTGAATCCATTTAATATCATTGTATTATCAAATTTCTTATGCCATTGCTGTGGTGCTTGCTTTAAACCATATAAAGATTTAACCAGTTTCCACACTTTCTTCTCTTGTCCCAGAATAATAAAACCTTCCGGTTGTTCCATGTATATTTCCTCATTTAATTCACCATACAAAAAGATTGTCTTAATATCTAGTTGATGTATCACTAGATTATGCAATGCTACAAACGCTATTAACATGCGAATGGATGTTATCCTTGCCACTGGTGAATATGTATCAAAATAATCTACCCCATCCGTTTGCCTATATCCTTTGACTACAAGTCTTGCCTTGTATTTGTCCATTTTTCCATTTGTTTTCATTTTTCTTTTAAATATCCATTTATATCTTAGAGGTTTGCAACCTGGTGACAAATTCACTAATTCCCATGTATGATTTTGCAAGATAGATTCAATTTCTTCATTAATAGCTTCTTTCCATAACAGAGCTTTAGGAGTGGACATTGCTTCTTTGAAGCTTTGGGGCTCATTTTCTAACAAATATGTCAAAAAGTCTGGACCAAAGGATGTTGATGTTCTTGCTCTCTTGCTATGTCTTGGTTCTTTATCATCCTTTTAGTTTGCACTATTTTGTACAACAATTTCATCAGTCTTTTTCTCAGGACTTAGCTCTTGTGTGGTTTTATAAGGAAACACATCTTCGAAGAACGATGGGTTTCTTGATTCAATGATCGTATTAACGCGGGCATATGTAATCTCAGACTTATGTACCAAGAAACGATATGCACTACTGTTGCTAGCATAACCAATAAATATACAATCAACGATTTTAGGTCATATTTTAATCTATTTAGGATCTAGAACCATTACCTTAGCCAAGCACCCTCACATTCGTAAGAATTTATAGAAAGATTTTTGACCTTTCCATAATTCATAAGGTATACTTCCCTTTTTTTATGTGGTAACTTGTTCAACATATAGCTCACGGTAAGAATAGCCTCCCCCCACAAGTTATGTGGTAAACCTGAACTTATTGTAAGGGTCCGGAAAATTTTGAGTTTTTAAAATTAATTATTTGAATTTATATTTTGGGATATTCGATTGATTGGTTATTATGTGTTTCGAAATTTTAGTTACGAGAGCCGAGCCCAAGAACTTTAGTTTTATTACGCGTGTGTTACATGAGATGTTTAATGATTTGTGAACCCTTGACTTGTGTTAAAATTAGATTTGTGGGGCTTAAGGGAGGAAAAGCTCTTAATTTTCCATAGCTCACTCTCTCTCTACATTCAAGCTTTACTTTTTCTCTAACCTCACCACCAATCCACTGCACCATTTTCAAATTCCCTTAAGATATGGAAAGCTCGAAACATGCTTGAGTGATATCTGAAGGCGGATTGTAATTTGGAGCTCGGGAAGCACAGATTTGAAGCTTGTAAATCCACCCGAACCTAGGCTTTGATCATTTCACCAAATCTTTCGATCTGAAACTTGAAGTAGAGATATTTCAACCTTATTATGTGTATATTCATGGTATTGGTAACTGAATTTGTGTTTAGATTGTGTATTGTTGTGTTTTTGGCCGATTTGGACGACTTGCGAACTATCTGGCGATTCTGGAGATCACAAGAGTCACCCCAACAACCCTGAAGTCGCTCTAGCAACTTGACCAAAACTCTAGTCACTCCAGCGACTTATGGGCGACTTGCCAGCGACTTCTTCTAACCTTTGGCCTATCCAGCGACTTTGGGTTCGCTCCAGCGACTTGTCGAGTGACCTTGTCAGATGGTTTACACCTAGTTTTGGGGTTTTGAGTCTTTTAAATCTAGAACTTGGTGTATGGTTATAAGTAGATGATAAATACCTGGTTTCAGGATTCCATTTGAAGGCTATGTGTGCATACGTTATTGCCTCGGCTTGATGAATATGATATGAGAATTATTGAATTGTAATATTTGTCTTGCATTGACACGATACTATATCTAACCTCCAACAGGAGATGTGCTAGCTATGTGATGTCTAGCTTCCGACGAAAAATGTGCTAGTTATGTGATGTCTAGTCTCCGACGGAAGATGTGCTAGTTATGCGACGTCTAGCCTCTGACGAGAGATGTGTTAGTTATGCAAAGTCTAGCCTCCAACGGGAGATGTGCTAGTATATTTCGATATTGTCTAGCTACCAAAGGGTGATGTGCTAGTTGGAATATGACAGTTGAATCGCTATGAGAACCGTGAATTGATTAGTAAGGTTGACTTGCAGTATTGTATTCTAGATTTTGTTACCATAAATCGAAGACTTATGGATTATTTGTCATACGCATGTTATTGTGAGTTGTTTATGAACCATGCCATATCATTGCATATTCATCTAATATTGGCGTAAACATCTCTATTGGGCGTTGTGGCTCACTCCTATGTTTTTCAGGTAACGTACCGGAGACATGAGATGGACGTACGTGGGTGCATGTTGATGCATATTTTGAAGAGTTTCATCTTAGGGGTTACATAGTATATTTAGAACTTATTTTTGGAAAGATGTAAACTAACTCCTCTTTGTTCTTTCTTTATGTTTGAAATCAAATTGCACTGGACTGATTCAAACTTGATATTTTGGCTTGAAGGGCTGGGTGTACCCTTCATGAGTCGTAATATTTTGAAACACATTATCAATTATGGGTTATGAAAATTATGATTTAGACTGATTTGAGTAATTGTGAGGTTTTCAAATGGTAACTAGGGTTATGTATTATGTTTGAAAATGAGAGCATAACACTTATCAACAAAGCATTCATCATCTCCTTTAAGATTCTATTTTTCCTTTCAGCAACTCCATTTTGCTGAGGAGAATAAGATGTTGTAGTTTGGTGAATAATCTCATATTGGGAACAAATTTCCTAGAGAGGAGATTTGTATTCGCCACCTCTATCACTTCTTAACACCTTAATCTTTTTGTTAAGTTGATTCTCTACCTCATTTTTATAATGGGTGAACATTTCTAAAGTTTCATCCTTACTTCTTAGCAAGTATACATAGCAATATCGAGTACAATCATCAATAAAAGTAACAAAATACTTTTTACCGCCTCTAGATTCCACGAATTTTAAATCACACAAATCTGTATGAATTAATTCTAAAAGTTTAGTGATTCTTTCAAATGTATGAAAGGATGTTTTTGTCAATTTTGCTTCCATACAAGTTTCACACTTACGATGTGTGTCAACTTGAAATTCAAGTAAATATTCTAACTTAACTAATTTTTGCAAAGTATGAAAATTAACATGTCCTAATCTACCATGCCATAAATTAGAAATTTCAAGCAAGTAAGCAGAAGATGTGTTATTTTTATTAATACTCGGAACAACAATCAGTACATTCATTTTAAAAAGCCCATCGCTCATATATCATTTCCCTACATACACTCCATTTTTGGTAAGTACAAACTTATCAATAACAAACACCAACTTAAAACCATTTTTACTCAGCAATGATCCGGACACCAAATTCTTGCGAATATTTGGAGCATGTAGCACATCGTTGAAAGTAAGTTGCTTCCCAGATGTCATCTTCAGAACCACTTTGCCTTTCCCTTCAACTTTTGAAATCGAAGAATTTCCCATGAAAAGTTGCTCCTCGCTCTATAGGCTTGTAGGAGGAGAACATTTTATTGTGTGAGCACACATGGCGAGTGGCCCTAGTGTCCACCCACCATTCCTTGGTATTTGATCCCACCAAGTTAACCTCAGACACAACTACAGATAGATTCAAGTTAGAAACATCATCGGAGAGAGTTTCCATTTTGGTAATGTTAGCTTGCAGTTTCTTGTTGGAGTTGTTTGGCTTGCTGTGACATTCCGCTGCACGATATCTCGGTTTATTACACTTGAAGCATTTGCCTTGGAACTTAGGTTTCTTTATACCGCCTTTTGGTTCCATACTCGAACGTGAGCTTTTTTTAAAATGCTTCCTTTTCTTGTTTTTGCTTTGTTGCCCCTTTTCAACCACATTGGCCTCAGCCATAAATTCATTGCCCACTTTCTTTTTTGAAATCCGGTTGTCCTCTTTGATTCTCAACCTGATGATTAAATCCTCCAGATTCATCTCTTTGCGTTTGTGCTTCGGGTAGTTTTTGAAATCCTTCCAATATAGGGGCAATTTTTCAATAAGAGCAGCAACTTGAAATGACTTGCTGAGAGACATTCCTTCTGCATGAATCTCATGCAATACCACTTGTAGTTCTTGAACTTGACTGATCACAGTATTGGAATTAATCATCTTGTAGTCAAGAAATTGCCAAACGACGAACTTTTTCATCTCGGCATATTCAGTTTTATATTTCTCGTCTAACGATTCCCAGAGTTCTTTTGCAGTTTGCTTAGTACAATACACATTGTAGAGTGAATTGTCCAAGCCATTGAGGATATAGTTTCTGCACAAAAAATCTGCATGTATCCATACATCCATAGCCGCAACGACTTGCCTATCTGTTTGATCTTCGAAAAGTACAGGAGCATCTTCGTTTAGAAACATTGAGAGATTCAATGTAGTGAGATAAAATAATATCTTCTGTTACCGTCTCTTAAAATTTACGCCATTGAATTTCTTGGGTTTCTCGCCACGATTCACGAAAATCGTCAGAACCGGTGCAACAATAGGCATAGCAACAACGGGAGTAGGAGTAGGGTAAATGGTGCTCCCTTTACCCATATCTGTACAGGTCTTTGTACCAGTTTTATTTCAAGTATCAGTCATTTATGTTTATGAACAGAAGATCAATAAGCAATGTATTAAAATAAAAATACTTGACTGTATTCCAATTAATTTAAACAACGAATTGAAAAATAATTCTAACACAGAATTGTAAAGTATTAAAAAAAAACAATTTTGAAAATCTATGCAGAATTCTAAAAACAAAAAACACCCGCTTAGAATAATTAAGGACCAATGTTTTTTTTTAAAAATGATTCACAGTAAATCTCTTTAAACGACTGTCTGTGGCAAAAATAAATTTAAAAAAAAAAACAATAAGAATGCACAAGTCAAAAGACAAACTAATCAATGACTACTTTTTAATACTACCAAAACAAAACCAGTAGTGGAGATACACACTAAATCCCATGGAATAATGGATTTGTTTTATTTTTCACCAACTTTTTGATATTTATTTTTGATTTCTAATGAAATCAATATGTTTTGGGTTTAAAAAGCATTTCCAGAGTGCTTCATTTTTTGTCTAATGGTCGAGACTGGCTTTGGTATGAGGCACCGTTTCAAAGTTTTAATTTTTCCTATCCTATCCTATCCTATATGAAATAATCCCAAACCTATAGATAATATGAAACTTTATTTTAAGATTGTGGGAATAGACATAAAAAAATATGTATATTATCTAGAACAAATAATAATAACACGAACATATACGAATTAATAAATTTACAGTATACTAAAAACAAAAAGAAACTGAACGGATAGATTGAGATACGTCTAAAATGTTTTCTTTAAAGAAAATTTCGTTCCTCCCACGATGCTCAGAGTCGATGAGCCTTTGTTTCTTAAGATACAACGATCTCGCTCACAGAAGTAGCACTCCAATTTACGAGTCCAACGAACCATCTCAATGAAGGAAAAATTGACTCATAATATACAAAAGTATTTTTGGAATTTTTCTTAATCTCAAACACGGAATAGAAAGGACATATTTATAGGGAGAATGATAGTTTTTCAAAGAGAAATGGTGGCTGTCCTGTAAGTCACCATTGGTGACCTTTCCAAAAGACACAACTAATGTATCAAATGGTACATGAGAAAAGGCCGATGAAGCATCAATTGGGGCAATCTTAAAACCACCACTTGGTGGGCCATAATAAACCAAACATAAGGCCCATTTATGTAATTACAACATGCTCATACATAATATTAAAGAAGCCTATCTATTGTTCTAAAAATTATCATGGGACATAACCTATCATTCATCAACCAATTCAAACTTTAGGAGACAATTTCTAATTCAAAATTTTCCAACAATAAGGAGATGCTCTATAGGTAGAATTGTCGAGTTTAATAACCTTAGTTGTGGTGGATGTATAGACTAGATTTGTGAACCAGAAATACCGGTCCATATCTTTTCACCAATATATATAGACAAGTGAAGTTTTAATTTCTTAGGGATATGAATGCTATTCAGTGGAAAATAATAATTGTAATACCAACTAAAAAAGCGTAAATGACACTGTGCATTTGAAGATATTGGTAGTATTGTTCTTGAATATTTATCCTAATTAAAGTCTCAGGGTGTTTAGCATGATAAAACTATCTATAGATAGTATTACATAGGGTATTAAAAAATCTCCAGCAACAATTTATTTGTCTATTACATATGTTTCCTAAATAACATTTAAATTAAGAGATGTGACATCAAAATCGACTTCTTCAAATCTGGAAAAGTAATTGTTAGGAGTATAAATAGGTTGTGATATTTGATTGGTGTTATATCTGTTCACTAGTGGACCTTCTATTAGGTGTAGTAGACAAATTGCTTGTGTCTGTAGATCTGGTTTCTAACCTGAAAGACATAACTGTCATCTGAGGTGCTGGAAAATGTAAATCTACAATTCCATCTTCATATTCTACTGTGGTATGAGGAGTTGCATGTATTTGATTCCAAGAATCAGTATTAGGAATAGCTTGAGGTATAATCCAATTATTGTTTGTTTGTTTGCTCATCCTCTTAAATGACTTCTGACCATTGGATGGTCCTAGCTAGAAATGATTAGTTGATCCAGGGGTTTGGGTAATCCGTACACTTATACAGGGGACGCTAAATTTGTTTGAATGCAACCTATCAAAAAATCATGATAACTGTTATGCCTAGCGTACATAAAATAGATTTACTGAGGTGAGTACAAGTAAGAGGTCTGATGCCTACTTGGGCTAATCCTAATGCAAAAAAATTAAATTTTTCTTCGGGTTGTCTAATCTTCGAGTTGTCTTGGAAGACTGTACAACACCACGCTTTTCGAAATCAACTTGGTGATTGGGTATTTCCTGATGTTGTCCGTCATGTCGTTCAACGGAGGAGTTTGTTTGTATGTGGTTTTGGGGATCTCAGTTGGGTATTACTTGTTTTGTTTTGGGAATTTGAAAAATAATGTTGCCAAAAACTCTTATGCTTGTTCTTGACCTCTCTCTCTCTCTCTCTCTCTCTCTCTGTGTATTGGGTGACAAATTTAGTTGTGTTTAATATGGTCTTGGAGTTTTCTGATAATAAGAACTCCGGAATGTCCAACACTAATAGTCGAGTTGAAAATTACTAGGTGATGCCGACGATGATGATAGTTGAATGAAGAAGAAGAAAATGAGAAAAACGAATGAATCTGAATTGGGTTGTAGATTACTGATGCTGAATTGGGCTTTTTCTTTACATAAAATGGCACATTCCGTTAGTGGTATTAGTACTTTGTTACATTTAAAAAGATTAAGAAAGACATTGAGGCAATTAAAAAATTAAAGAAGTTTAGTTAAACCAAGTAGTAAATCGAGAAGGTTTTATGTAAATTATTACCATCCTAATTGGCTAGTGTTGCCCAATAATTCCTGCCGCATAAAATTCGATACTTTTAACAATCAACATGACTCATAACAATCAGAAATCAATATGATTCCTCAAAATCTAATTTTGTGAGGATTGTCAAACTAAGATCATAAGTTTCGGTACTTTTAACAACCCATGGCAGCACAAGGCATAGTAAAATTCAAGATTCTTGAGATCAGTACTAAAGTTTTCTCCACTATTTATTTATATATCGTACATTATATAACTTCCCAAGTCAAACACCATCTACACCTCCATTAGTGGCAGCATATATATATATATATATATATTACGAACCAAAACAACATGGAGTTGGGAATCTCCAGTACACTTGATTCATACAAGGAGGCTTTTCTATGTGTAAAACTACTTACCAATAGATATACCAAAACCTAATGACCAAGTTCTTCGCCTGTAACGCACAATGCTTTCGTGGCGTGGCGTGGCGTTTCATCGGTTGCAGCCTCCGACATTGTATCTCACGAATCCCATCAGCTCGGGTCCTTCTAGTCTTGGGTTATTCATAAAACTAAATCAAAAAACACAAACAAAATAAGAGAAAAATAAACGAAACATCCAAATTTTATCATGTTTGAAAGATTGAATCAGAGAATGATCGTACCTTTCTTCTGTGAATTTGGAAAATGAGCCTGAGGTTGGAATGGTACCGCACAAATCGTTGTTTGACACATCCCTACAAAAGAATATACTCTTTGTCACACCCAAACAGGCATTTTACACACACAATTATTGGATGTCAATTTAATGATCACTGCATTTGTTAGCGAGCATTGGCCAAACATCATCTTTAAAGTCAGTTTTCAAGGTTGAGTTAGACTTGTGGATTTCCTGACATGGTATCAGAGATAAGTCCGTTACGCACTTGGATTTTTAACGACATTTATTGATAAATCAAATTTGAACTCTGTTTAATAAGAAGAAGAAGAAGAAGGGTGCACTTACAAGATCTTGAGGTTTCCAAGCTTGGTAAGTTCTCTTGGTACTCTTCCTGTTAGCCTGTTCCCATTCAGTCGCCTGCATTTACATTAATTACTTGAGCCACCAACCACACTTAAAACCCACCATCATTCACTTCATTTAAATGACAGATATTTATATTTATATCTACACCCACACACAGAGACACAGGGAGAGAAATTAACAGGAGAAATTAATAGGAGCGAATGCATACAGAAATCTGAGGTTGGAGAGGGTAGAGAGAGATGGAGGAATGGGACCAGTAAGGTTATTGTGGTAAAGATCCAAGCTCACAAGGCTCTTCAGTCCTCCAAGTTCATCTGGTATTCGGCCCACCATTCTGTTCATGTAGAGTTCCCTGTACATTAAACACGTCCACCATTTTCAGTTTTATATATTGAATACTGCTTGCTGTATTATCTGTTTCAAGGTCTGTGTTTTCATGGATTATCTGTTGTGCTAACAAGTGCCTTCAGAACATTTGTTTAAAAGTAATTAATGGTTGAATTTCAAATGTAATAAGTCTTGAATCAGTTTGCATCATAATTAATAACTAATCGATTTTAAGTGTAAAATTAATAACTGATGATACGAAGTTTTTTCATTTTTCAGTGTCACGCATTTTAAAAATTTTAAAAAAATATTCTTAACTTTTCAATTTACTACAAGAATCTAATTCATGAAAATATAAATAAATACTATTGTTTGTGGACTTTTTAAAATTCAAATAATAGTATTTATTAACAAGTGCCGTCGGCCGGGCACCATTTGACATTTACCTTTTTATATATATTGAGCTTCATTCTCTAGCTTCAACAAATTGGAAAATAAGATCAAATTTTAAGTCATATTTTTTCTCTATTTATGTTTGCATAAGAAAAAGAAAGTACATTCGTACGAAAGATTTACCAAAATAGAAACTCTTATTGCCTAAATATTTCTAGTTATAAAGGCAGAAAAGATTTGCAAAAATTAATTTTAAAATGGAAGTAATTCTTGTAATTCCAAGGGGGATAAAAAGAGACAACCCTATAAGCTAGCAAGATTATATTTGATTAGTATTAGATGCTAAACATTAAGAATTGCCTTGGAAATCTCACACCAACATTTATATAAATTTATACAAATTCGGTACACATACATGAAACTCTTTATTGAGTCACTAATTATACGAAGACTTTTAGTATTTACGAGTGTCTCTTTGTTTTTGAGGTAAGAAATTCCGATTAATTCTTTTGATTTATGAAGTAGTTTAGAATTTTAATGAATCATATATCGGATTTCTCAAGTAATAAATGAGGAAAAAAAGTCATAAATGTAAAGAAAGTTTGAATGCCTCATGATATGAATTTTTATATATATATATTTTTTTATATATATTTTTTCAAAAAGATAAGAAAGTAGCACATAAGATACATTATAGGGCTATGTATTATACTTACAGATACTGTAGACGTTGAAGCTTCCCTAGTTCTGGAACAAGATTGCCCGACAGCTTTGCATTCCCAAGGTCACTGCATTATCCATATAGTTTCCCCACATGAAATACATATACATATATATATATATATATATTTATTTATTAAAATTTTTTTTTATAACCAAAGTATCTGGACAATTTTTAGTACGCCTAACATATTGCCGATTAATCCACCCAGATAAGTAGTTTTAGTGGAATTTGCAGTTAATAAAACTGCCTATTGCCTGAAAAAGTAGATTGCTCAAACAGAGCTTTGTTCGCCTGCTCCGATGATATTTTCAATCAAATTTTAGACATGAGATAACTACCACTTAAAAATGGGTATTTGTTATTTGCAGATCTATTTACATATTAAATTTTAGTATTTTACATTCAAATTTGTTGTATCAATTAATGAAATTTATAAATTTAATTATCAAAATCATTCACTATATAGAAGGTGTCAAGAGTAATAATAATCACGTCAAAATTCATATTAATCGGATAAAGATAAGTACATGATTGTAACACATTTAATTTTAAAAAAAATTAACTAATACTCAAGATATATACTCAACATAAATTTTTGCGTGACTATTATTATTCTACACATATTCTATAATTTAGATGTAAGTTTGAAGTGTGAGTAGACTTTTCCATTTGTTATAGATCTTCCATATATAGTAGCGGTAACATATACACTAGCGATAAGGACACACTCGATGCGTGTGCAAGTTGACTGCCATCATAGAGAGATAGAGAGAGAAAGAGAGAGAGATGAGAAGAAGTAATAAAGAAGTTGTGGATAGTGTGAAGAGGTGCGTTATAGGTAGTTATACAAATAATATTATTTAGCTATTTTATCCCCGTAGTTATTTCATGATATATTAAAAGTGAATCGTAATTTGTTTTTATGTTAAAATTTTATCAAAAAATATTTTTATGACAGTTTCATTTTCAGGTTCATACCAAAATGATTCAGAGTGACATCTAGTAAATCAATATACACAATGAAAATGATAAGGGTGATACCACCATCAAACTCTTGTTAAACAAACAAATAGAAAGAAGATTGAAGAGAGAGAGAGAGA
The DNA here is from genome assembly GCA_014822125.1 of Arbutus unedo. Taxonomy (NCBI): domain Eukaryota; kingdom Viridiplantae; phylum Streptophyta; class Magnoliopsida; order Ericales; family Ericaceae; genus Arbutus; species Arbutus unedo. Next base: position 20,149 of record JABCMJ010006476.1, read on the forward strand.
GAGACTAACAGGCGGGTGACCCGATTGTCAGAGTCACAAGTGACATGAAACCAAGTACAAGGATCCACCAAAGTCGGGTCCCAGCTCTGCAAAACGTTATCAGGGTCATTCACTGCTCTTCTCAACGCATACAGAGCATCCCCTGCTTCATTCACGACCCATTACTATCATCATATATATGTTATAAAACTAGAAAACCAAAATCATTCAAATACAAAAATCTGAGTTGTGTTAAAGCAATAACCAGATCTCTGAAGTTACTACTCGGCTCACCTTCTAGATTTGCTGTTGCGTGTGGTGATGATACAATAAGAAGAAAGGAGAGATGAAACAGAATCCAGATCGCCATTTAAAAGCTTTGAAAGTTGTAGTTGAAACTTGAACGTTTTATTCGCCACTTGAGAGTTGAGCTTTGCCCAGAAACTCTGCAAGAGAGAGAGAGAGAGAGAGAGAGAGAGCTAGGAATCTAAGCGTTGTTGGGGAATTTATAGAGCCCATAAAAAGGACTGAGCGTGGTAGGAGTAAAATTGTAACTACAAATATTAAATGTTTCGGGTCCTCACTCACTCTTCCCTATCACCTCACTGTCTTTGTTTTTTTGGGGTTTTAAATTCGAGTGACCTCTGCTTAAATTTCTGACAAATAAACTTATATCTGTTATGAATATATTATTTTGAATAATCACATTTAAAGCTAGTGTTAGACCTAAAAGAAACATATCATAAATTGTTAGCCACATTTTGATTTCCCCCCTTCCCTTTTAGCCTAAATACATTTACTTCTGCATAAGTAAGTTAGATACCGAAAAAATGGTAGAAAGAAAGAAAGAAAGAAAGAAAGAATTATTATTTATTTATATACTATGTTCATTTGTTATCTTATTTTATGCAATGTTCTTTTATTGTTATTAATTAATTTTATAACACGTTATTAGTACGAAACTCTAAACATATTAATTTTATTTATACGTTATGCAGTTATTGTACAATCTATCTATATGAATGAGTAATAAATAAAAGGGTGTTCTACTACAAGTAGTGTACCCCTAATACCTATATTACTCATGATCGTAAAATACTCGAAGTATTTATCACCTATAAATACCTACAGTGTTATATTTATAAAAATAATTCATGGTAAAAGGTTCATAAAAGTTTGCCAAAAGTGGGTGGATCTTCAGTTCTGAATCAACTACGCCACCTCGAACCACCAACCTCCTTAAGAGGAGTATTGAGTTTGGTCACCAGGCTAACCCTGGTAGTTGATATTATTACTACATATGTTTATATTTATACATCATAATTTTATTTATGATGTTCCATGCATCTTCATTTAATTTTACTTGTAACTTTTGTGCAATTTATTTTTGAGTAATGCACAAGATAGACAATATATTCTGATAATAAAAAATATGTAAATATATATATGTATATATGTATATACTTATCGGTAAATGCATCACACATAATTTTGTAAATATTAAAAATTTTCGTTTCATCTTATATAGAAGTTATAATTACCATACAACTTGAATGTTATAACAATTATAATTTAGTGCGCATATCTAGAATAATTGCAAATCGGTTTATATTCATATTATTATTGTACTAATATGAAGGAAGTTGTTGCAGCCCTTCTGGCGAATAATCAACGCATGTTACAGACCGAACAAACTCAGGATGAAAGACTGGTGGTAAAGTACGAGGACCGGAGCAGAAAGATGGAGAAAGGAAACGGTTGAGCAGAAAGATGGAGAAAGGACAATATTGATTTGAAGTGTTATGGGTGCCATGAATCGGGTCACTTCAAAAAAAAAAAACATTGCCCAAGTAAGGAAAAATGAGGTAACTGGAAGAAGGAATAAGGAAATGCAAGAAAGAAGAAAGCGGGACCATCAAATACTGCAAACATAGTGAAACAGTATGATTTAGAGGATAGTGATTTACTTTCGGTCTCAACCAATTCAGATCATTTGGCAGATTGATGGATTTTGGATTCGGCATGTTTTTATCACATGTCCCCCCAACAGGGAATGATTCGACACTTACAGGTCAGTGGATTGTGGTAATATCCTTATGCGTAATGATGCAACATACAAAGTCATAGGAATATACACAATTAAGATCAGAATGTTTGACGGTGTTGTGAGAACCTTGGGTGAGGTTAGACATGCCTCAGATTTGAGGAAGAATTTAATTTCATTGAAAACTTTAGACTCTAACGGTTGTGGGTGTAGAACAAAAGGTGGAGTCATGAAGGTAACAAATGGTGCTTTGCTGATCGTGAACGGTTCAAAGGTTCCAAGAAATATTTACAAGCTGACAAGGAGTACAGTTGTAGGAAGAGCTGTTGCCAACTCAACAGCTAATATTGATGATAACATTCTTTGGCAGATGCGGCTGGAGCATATGGGGGAACGTGAGATGTTGGAACTACATAAAAGGAATCTGCAGAAATGGGTGAAATCGTGCAAGGTTGGGTTCGGTAAATTTCGTGTTATGAGAAAACAGTATAAAGTGCAGTTTAGGCATGCCACACACAGTATAAAGGGGATTATTGACTACATTCATTCAGATATTTAAGGGCCAGTGAGGGTAGCCTCGAAAAGGGGATCTCTATATTTCGTGACTTTTATCAATGATTGTTGGAGGAAAATTTGGGTCTACTTCATACGACACAAGTTTAAGGTTTTTATAACATTCAAGGTGTGGAAAGCTAAAGTGGAAAACCAGACGGAGAAACATATCAAGTATCTTTGAACAGATAATGGAAAAGAGTACGAAGATGGCGATTTTTTGAAGTTTTGTGAGGAGCATGGGATTCAATGATACTGAACAGTTCAAAAGACACCGCAGCAAAATGGGTGGCAAAAAAGATGAATAGAACCATAGCAGAAAGGGCACGATGAATTAGACTTAATGCAAAGCTTCCAAAGAATTTATGGGCAGAGGCAGTGAGTATGGCATTTTTTGTTATAAACAAGTCGCCAAGTATTGCTTTGAATAGAAAGGTGGCAGAGGAGGTGTGGACAAACAAAGAAGTAAATTGTTCAATTCTAAGAATTTTTGGGTGTCCTGCCTATGTTCACGTTCCCAGTAACGATAGATTGAAACTTGATGCGAAATCCAAACAGTATATCTTTATTGGGTATGAAATAGGGGTAACATGGTACAAGCTTTAAGATCCGGAAGCAAGGAATGTGGTGATTAGTAGGGATGTGATATTTGACAAAACTTCTATTGTCAAGACATATTCAGAGGTTCAAAAATCCAAGTTAGGGGAAGATAGCAAACAACAGAGTATTCAGGTTGAGCTGGAGCGTATAGAATTTGATAGTTCTCAGTCAGGGAAAAAACTTGATCCGAAGTAGCAAGAGCAGCAAAAAAGCATAGCCGCAGGGAGACCCAAATGTGTTAACAAACCGCCATCAATGTATGAATTTGAGGATTTAGTTTCTTATGCATTGTCTACTACCAGTGGGGATCTGTCTACTTTTTCAGGAGGCTATCACTACTTTTGAAAGGGACATATGGATGGAGGCCATGGTGGAGAAGATGGAGTCCTTGCATAAGAATAAGACTTATGAGTTGAAAGAATTGCCTCATGGGAAGAAAATAATGTGATGTAAGTGGGTTTATAAGAAGAAAGAAGCTGCGTTTGAAAAGAAAAAGGAGAAATTCAAGGCTCGATTAGTAGCAAGGGGATACTCATAGAGAAAGGAGATTGATCATGATAAGGTCTTTTCTACAGTGGTGAGACTTATTTCGATCAGGATTATCTTGGCATTGGTGGCTAGCTATGATTTGGAGTTAGAGTAGATGGATGTGAAAATAGGCTTTCTCCATGGTGATCTGGAGGAGGTTATATATAGAGAGTAGCCAGAGAGGTTCATGCAGCCAAGGATTGAGCACCTTATTTGTAGGTTGAAGAAGTCACTTTATGGGTTTAAACAGTCTCCAAGACAATGGTACAAGAGGTTTGACTCCTACATGAGCCATATTGGATTCACATGATGTGAGTATGATTTGTTACGTTTATGGTAAGAGTCTTAATGATGGTTCATATATTTTCTTGCTACTTAATGTGGATGATATGCTTATTGTTGCAAAGAGTATGGTTGAGGTAAACAGGTTGAAATCTTTGTTGGGTAAGGAATTTCATATAAAGGATTTGGAGATTGATAAGAAAATACTTGGGATGTAGATATGCAGAGAGAGGTCAACGGGAAAGTTGTGATTTATCTCAAAAGACTTATGTGATGAAAGTGTTGGAGAGGTTTAGCATGGATAGTGCTAAACCAGTTAGCATACCTTTGACGAGTCATTTCAAGTAATATACAGCTCAGTGTCCAAGATCATATGAAGAAATTCAAGATATGTCAAAGATGTCTTATGCCAGCGCAGTTGGTTGCTTGATGTATGCAATGGTATGTACTAGACTTGATTTGGCACATGCAGTTAGTACAGTCAACAAGTACATGGCCAATCCAAGCATAGAGCATTGTAAGGTAGTCAAGTGAATTTTTAGATACTTGAGGGGTACGGTAGGGCGTGGGCTAATGTTTGTTAGGCAACATAGTTTGAGGATGTGGTTACGTTGGAGATGTGGACGACATGAGGTCTACTACGGGCTATATGTTTACACTTATGGGTGGGCCTGTTTATTGGAGATCCATGGTACAACCTCTAGTAGCTCTATCTACTACTAAGTCTGAGTACATGGCGTTGACAGAAGCTACTAAGGAAGCCTTTGTGATGAAAGGGGCTAGTGAAGGAACTGGTCATAGATCAAGGTGGAGAGTAGTTGTACTGTGACAGTCAGAGTATCATCTATTCGGCAAAGCATTAGGTGTATCATGCCAGGACTAAGCATATTGACGTGAGGTTTCACAAGGTGAGAGAGATAATTTCTATGGGTGATTTGATACTTGAAAATGTGCACACTTCTAAGAATGCAGTTGACATGTTGACAAAGACTATGAATGTGGACAAGTTTGAGCATTGCTTGGACTTGGTTAACGTCTCCAAGTGAGAGAGAAGAGGCGTCCCCCTAAATCAGTTGGATCAAAATGGGTTATGTTCTGAAGGAGCAAGTATATTTGCCAATGTGGAGATTGTTAGAACTTGTGGCTCATATGGAGAGGTTTTGAGGAGTTCTAGGCAAAGGCCAAATGTCGAGCGAGAAGAAGCTTTTGGCCCATCACGAATTCAACTGTTGGAATAAACTACTTCATTCTTCTCTCAACTTTCAAATCCCATACTCTTCTCTACAATATCAAACCAGATTATTCAATGATCAAATCGTCTGGCTGTGCTTGTTATCCATGGCTAAAGCCATATGTCTCTGGCAAGTTGAGTCCCAAGTCTCCTTTATGTGTTTTTCTAGGTTATTGTAACAATACCAAAGGCTATCGATGTTATGATCCTATCTCTCATAGAGTGTATATTTCTAGACATGTTCGGTTTGATGAAACTCACTTTTCTTATCCCTCCATCACTGCTTCTTCTCTTTCTTCCAATTCTACTGTATCTTAGTTTAAGGTTCCCTTAACCACATTTTCTAAGTTTCAACTCAATTTTCCTATGCATCACTCTAATTTTCTTCTTGTGACGTCTGCATAATCTCCTGTTTCTACTGTCCATGAACAGACCCCTTCCCTTCCATCTCTCGTGTCCTCTCTTTCTACTACATCTACTCACTCTTCTGCTAATGAGCATGACCCTTCCATAAGGCTTTGTATGGCTTTCGTCAAGCACCTCATGCATGGTTTGCTACCTTTTCTAGGTTTCTATTGGATAATGGTTTTGAGAACAACACAACTGATCATTCTCTCTTTGTTTTACGTAAGGATTCTCTACACTTGTTCATCTTAGTGCATGTCGACGACATCATTATGACCGGCCGGCAGAAGTGCGTCGTTAGGGCGCC
>JABCMJ010006479.1:0-15845 GCA_014822125.1 Arbutus unedo
TATATTCACATCTAACAATTTTATAAATGCATGTATCCGAACATCTATTTTTGAAGCATTTTGTCATATGTGTCATGATCCAACCTGATAACAATCATAGATCTTTTTATCTGATGATCCTTCATTTGAATATATATGAGTGCGACTCATCATAATTTTATATGATGATTCGAGTTGCTATTATGTAAATCTCGAAATGTGCATTATCTTTGTAAAAAATTAAATTAATCGAGAATAATATTATTTATGTGAACGAATCATATATTAATCAATTTTCATGAAAGACATGGATGGTCAGAGTTCTATAGCCATTTATCAATTAATTATTTATTCTTCTCAACGGAAAAAAATTTTAAAATAAAAAATTCAGATTAAATATTAAAAGTATTCATTAAATAATCTAAAATAAATAGATTTTTAAATTATTTTTGTATCTTTTTTCTAAGTTCTTTAGTATTTTTTTTATTTTTTATGGTTCTTCTCGTCAAAGGTGAATGAATAATTTTAAAAAAAATTGACATAAAATTTTGCAAAAAAAAAACAAATAAATAAGAGCAAACTCTCTTTAATTTACCACCCAAGGCAGTTGGAACTAACGCAGTTGCGTGCCCGCAGGGCCCATACAGCTCATCTGAAAGCCCAATAAATGACCACGTGTGGGCCCATGCAGCTCATTTGAAAGCCCAATAGTTTATCACGTGTGGGCTGAGAATAGAGAGTCTAGGACGAAACCATTTCCTTATGGAGTCATCATTCAGTACTCACGTGGTGCTCCAATTTCTTCTACCAGCACAAATTATTACACAATACTTGATTCCGAGCAGTGCCGAGCACATAACAGGTTATGTAACGACTCGACTTTTTCAACATATAATAAATATTTTGTTTTAATCAGTTATTAAAATTTCTTTTGATTCATTTTGATTAAAATAAAATTTATCCATATTGAATTTATTTATTTAAATTTTTTTTTATTAATCTTATAAGTATGAATCTAAACTTTAAAACCGCAAATCATTGAATCTGACCACTTGAATAGCTTTAGTAACTCATGACCCTTGATATTTCACGTCCTAAAATTAATATTTAGAGGAAAAATGTATTAACATGTTCATGGGTGACTTTTAGAATTTCTAGGCATTTATGTGATTCATCCTAGTGAGGCTATAAAAAAACCTTCTGTTGCCATTTCCATTTTCACGTTTTTTTTTTCACATAGAGAAACCAGGGAGTGGTTGTAGAGAGAGAAAGAGAGAGAGGGGTCTTGAGAGAAGCAATTGGATTGAACTCATTCAGAATTTTTCTATTATTTCATCTTCCGATCTGCGTTTATTTCGCGCAAACAGATAGGATTCTGAACCTACCGCCCTTAGATTCATGTACTGTTTATTTTGTATAAAAAAAATGATCATGTTCGATTCATCTTATAAATCAACTCTGTTAGATTCTGTTCATGAAAGTATAAACCCTCATATCATGTATTTTGGTTTGGTAGAAAATCGTATGAATAACCATTGATGTTAAATTTCGGTAGAAATCGTGGAATTATATTTGCTAATTTGTTTTTTTATTTATTTATGGGAGAAGAGCATGAAGAGGATTAAAATTCGATAGATCTTAGGACACAGCTTATTGAACAACAATTTGTAGATCACAAAGTAGGGCTTTTAGAGCCTCACCTTGAATCGGCTAAATCTGCTACACTTTGGTTGGGGAAGATAATAAATTTTCTTTGAATGTAAGTACAAATTTTAAATAAATAAATTCAATATGAATAAATTTTGTTTTAATCAAAATGAACAAAAAGAAATTTTAATAACTGATTAAAACAAAATATTTATTATATGTTGAAAAAGTCGGGTCGTTATAGGTTAAAGCGGGCCAAACCTCCTCTCGATCAGCACATCTTCTTGGATTGAAGATCTACAACTCACGGTATTCGATTGTGCCACCGAGGACACTACGATCAGCACGGCCAAGTGGTAACTCATGCCATGTTGTGGATAGTTGTCTAGGTAGACATGAAATTCGCAAGAACGTGAGACACATAGCGAAAGTGTTGTGACTTGTGGTCCACGATGCGATATTTTCAACTGGTGCTCCCAGTAGTCTGTTAGGGTCTCTCCATAAATAGACCACAGGCACTTCATTCTCAGGCATTCGTGTATTTATGCTCTTTATCTTTCAAGTTGCTTTTTCTCTCGCTAGATAAGCTAACTTAAGTATCAGAGTGCCGATTAAAGATTCAACCTCGGTCAGCACTAACATAGTCTTGAGTGTTTTGTAGCACAACAAAGAATGTTTGAAGAATCAACGAGAAGTCAAAAGATGAAATTTCAAACTTTATACACACAAAATAAATGATGCCGAGTCGCATTTTATGGAAGTGAACAAAATAATTCTCTCGAATTGATGCATGTAAAGGAGTTTTTTACGTACTGTATTGGACATGATGATGTAGACGCTAAAGTTGATAGATGTTATGTGCAAGCTAATTTTGATTAAGCCTTCTAACCAATTAATGGTAGGTCCATGCCCTTAAAATTTAGCACTAATTAATTATTAGAATTCTCAATGCTATTTTTTTGGGTGAAAGTATTGTCGAAAAACTGAATCGATTGAAAAAAAAAATTAATAAAAAAATCAGCTATTTGATTTATCTGTAATAGATATTGGTCAGTTTCGGTTTAATCATACGTACATATTTTTTCGTTCAATTTCGAGTTTTCTTGATTTTTATTCTTAGTACTGTTCGAACTGAACTGATTTATAATACACCACATAATAAAATTAATTTTATAGAATGAGATAAATCTAACCATTTGATTTTATAGGATGAGATAAATTAATCAATGAATTTGACCCAAAATATAAGAGGCGGCCCAATTTTCTCATGAAGTCATATTGGTCCATTTTCGATGGATTGTGGGTTGTGGGCAACGAATGTGGATTGTGACCCATTTTCGGTTATCCTGATAGAACCGATGCTTGCTGAATCGATATCGGTAAATTCTCGGGATGGATGGGAGAAATTTCTATCCCAAACCATTGGTTTCAAAATTGTATATTGACAAATTGACTGAACCCGAACTGACTTCACCCCTAGTTTGGCTCCAAATTGAGAAACTGAAAAAAGAAAACCCACACCCAATACATAATCATGGACCCGAGAGGTTTGCTGAGTAGTCAAGACATTTAGAGATTTGTTCTCTTGTAGTCTCAATTTTCACACCTCCGGGTGCTATTAATTTTTACAGATTTAGTGTATATAGAATTTTTGTCTAGCTTTAATTGAGTTCTTCATTAGTAGACGGAACAATTAGTTTTCTAAAAATAAATCCAGTTGCACGTAATTAAGTTGGTCAGAACATGTTGTATTGAAAAAAAAAAAATCATGAACTAGCCTAAGATTATTAAATTCACCCGCATAACGACTCTAAAAATTTAAATTAATGAGGTCATTCGCAAACTTAAAACTCTATTTCTTTGGCCCATTTTTTAATCTAATGGGAAAATTGTCTGAATAAAATAAAAAATATCTTCAATAAATAAATAAAACAATATTTTAATAAAAGAGATACCACAAGTAATAGACTACTAATTCATAGATAATATCAAAGAATAATGCTGACTTTGTACGAATCATATTGAGAATAAAATTAAAAAATATTTAATATGATTCATACAAATTTGATACGTCTCTCGTTAAATACACAGTTAAATCGAACATGAATTCAACATTTATCATTTTGTGCATGAGGTGTCGGTTGCTTTTTTTAGTGTTTAGGATTTAATATAAGGGTTTAAAAAAATAAAAAATAAAATTAGAAGGGTTGAACGGATGAAGAAGGAACATGGACCTGTGTGTCAAAAATAGGGGGGCATTCGATCTAGGTACATATGCCCTTGTTTCTCATGGATTCAACCATTTTGTTCTCAGAGTCTTCTCTTCTGCCCCTGTACCCAAGAGAGATGCAAATTATATATATATATATATATATATATATATATATTTCAAGTTCGGATTTTGCTTTGAACACTAAAAATAGAGATAGAAATTTTTGAAAAAATAAAAATTTTTGCATGTTCATAACTTTCGAGAGATAATTATATGGTTCAAAAGTGTAAAAAATTAAATTTTTCACAGCTTTTGACATTTAAAAAACGATATCTGCTGAGCTTGGAAAAGACAAATCGAGGTCAATGCTGAGGAGATAAATCACAATGAAGAAATTTCTGTGCTACATACGCAACTATATATATATATATATATATATATATTATCAGAATGTATTAAATATATAGATTAATTTCCACGCCTCCCAAGGCTATATTCTCCACTGAAGTCCTTCCAATCTTCCTTCTTGTTTATACACACGTCTCTCTCTCTCGCTCTCTCTCTCTCTCTCTCTCTCTCTCTCATTTCCTCGCCTCCAAGGCTATATTCTCCACTGAAATCATTTCGATCTTCCTTCTTGTTTATACACACACACACACACACTCTCTCTCTCTCTCTCATTTCGACGCCTCCAAAGCTATATTCTCCACTGTCTTACTTCTTGTTTATAAACCCCCTCCCCCCTCTCTCTCTCCAAGAAAGCTGGATTATCACAAATTACCCATGGCAGAGCCTCCGAAACTCAATCGATTATCAGAGTCCCGTCGGGAAGAAGACGCCGGTGCAGCTTTCGTGTTGGAATCAAAAGGTAAAAGATAATTCCACTCAATACATACTCAAATTCACAATTTCATCCGAACATATATATATATATATATATATATATCCAAATATACCTGTATCTATCACTCAATTGATGCATATATATATAAACAGGGGAATGGTGGCACGCGGGGTTTCATCTGACGACGGCGATCGTGGGGCCAACGATACTGACGCTGCCGTACGCGTTTCGCGGTCTGGGGTGGGGCGTCGGGTTCTTGTGCTTAACGGTGATGGGTATGGTGACCTTCTACTCCTACCACCTCATGTCGCTCGTTCTCGAAGAGTGCGAGAGAGAGGGTCGCCGCCACATCCGATTTCGCGAGCTCGCCGCCGACGTTCTAGGTAACCATCCCCTTCCGCCGCCGCTTGTGTGGGTGGTTATGTGTTAGTTGTAAATTAATTAGCCATCGTTGAATGTTGAAATGTCCCCTCTTTATGGCTTCCTACCCACTTTCTTAGAAAAGAAATAATAATTTAAAAATTAATATTGAAAATTTTGGATTATACAAGTTTTTTTAGGTAGTTAATTGAGTAAAAACTTTAAAAGTTGAATTATCAAATCAATTAATAAATAATAAAAATATTGATGCGGATTTTATGTTAAAGTGTAAGTCAACTAATGAAAGATATTAAAATGTGTGATGTAAATTTTTTTATGTTAATTAACAAGAATTTTTATTTAAATGTTTAAATTTTTAATTGAAAAAAGACAGCAAATAAACAAATGCGGAACTAAAATTGGAAGTTTGTGGGGGTGAGATTTGGAGGTCCAAACTAATAATTTTTTTTATAAATTTTAAAATTTATACATAGGTCTTTATATTTTTAAATTTTTTGGACAGATCTAACTTCTCAGTTTATCCAAGATTTTAAAAAATTAAAAAAATTATATTATTATGCTAGCACTATAAGTATAATTTGATTGACATTATTTATTCTTTCAATATTGGTGACGTAGTAGAAAACCGAATCCTTTTTATTTATAAAAACCATCAAATTTATAGCATAAAGATTAAATAATGATATATGTGTGGTTCTATCAATACATCCCGTCAAGAGGCTTGAATCACGATTTTGAACCGAGGGGTGACGAATTAAGAGAGAAATTCTCAAGAGATTTTCAAAAAATTATTTAAATTCCAAGAATTATCATTGACATTTGAATAATATTACATGTGTTCTTGTTTTGAATAATGATTCTTTCCGCTCCAAGTATACATTTTTGCTATTGTGTTTGAATTTTATTGCTTTTAATTTCACTTTTTGCTTTTGTTCTTTGGGTAGACTCGTTTCTTGAATTGATGTACTCTAAGATTAATGTTCAATTGATTTTAACGAGTAATGACTTTAAAAAAAGCGACTTGATCGATAAACACATAACAACTGAGTGTAAAAAAAGCTTCCGTAAATTTTGAATCATGAGAAAAACGTTATAGCAGCACAACTTCCGTTGATGGGTCTGAAGCCCCTTCTCGTTCCTAGACAACATGCCACGGGTCATCCGATTCCACCGGCTCCGTATACGTAAACATGTGAACTACATTTGCTTAGTATATACTGTAGATATAAGTTCAAAATTATTTCCCTACATTTGGACAACTCAAAATTTATAAAATTCTCTTAATTACCCAACTAAAATTACAGATTTACCCCACTAAAGCTCCCAGCTCCTCTTTCTTTGGCAAAATTTCCACATTTGCCCCTTTAGAAACAATTATCGTGTGCTTTTAGGGCTTGTTTGGTTCACTTGTCTGTTCTTTAAAATTATGCAACATTTTTCTTTCCTTTCAATAAACAACTAAACAAATTAGCTAATTGAACCAAACGTGCCATTGGATCAAGCCTTGGGCTTAGTCCTTGTTGTTATACTTGACTTTTTGAAGATGGCTATAGTTGACTTTGAATAGAAATAGTTAAAGTTTAAGCCAGCTGGCTTTTCGGCGTACTTTGTGCTGCTTGATGCCTCCACTTACAATTTATATACTAAGAAGTCTAGTAATAAAAATTATTTATGCATGTCCAGACATAGAAGTATTTGGAATTGTCATGTGCACGTTCTCCATAATCATGTGAGTTATACGTGCATCCGATTATTCTGAACACATCTATTTTGTCTATTTTGTATTATTTTTGTATCTGATGAACTTTTTTTAAATTTAAGTCATAAATTTTTAATTTATTTAATTATTTTCGACAAAACAAATTAATAATTCATACAAAATTTAATGCAGAACTAATAAAGGTGAAAAAAATTAAATAAAAGTGAAAAAATAATACAAAAAAAAGTTTGGCTAAATTAGGTCTAAGTTATGTAAAGCAAAGGTAGTAGAACATTACTCGTGTAATTCCATTTTTATTTTATTTAATAATTTTTTCTTTTTGGTGGTAGGGTCTGGATGGATGTTTTATTTTGTGGTATTCATTCAGACAGCCATCAACGTCGGCATTGGCATTGGAGCTATTCTGCTTGCTGGTGAATGCATCCAGGTATTGCTTTAACTTTTTGAGAGGTTGTCCAGTCACAATCAAATAATAACATAATCACAAAACACGATACAAAAATTTTACGCCTATTTTGTTTTGTATTAAACCAATAAGAATGTGAAATACATTGAATTCTAGCAATCTGCACATAACTCATATTTATAACTTCAGGTTTATATCACCAACTACTATAATGGTCCTGTCTAGATTTCGGAAACGCTGTCTCCGAATTCTGTTATAGTCAACGAAGTGACATTAAAATTGAATTAGGCTTCACAAACTTAACTCATTGATTGATTAATACAACAAATTAAAGAGGGGAAGAGTAAAGGGAAATAAGCCTCAAGTTTTGTTATTAATGATTTGTAGTCAGATGATATGGCAAATCGCGACGGCCCATCAGCCTCTTCGTTTGGAAGAGCAGAGTCTGACACGTCAAACCACGACGACCCATCTTAGTTTCTTTGTTTGAAGAGCGAAAAAATGCTTCTTCCTTCTTTTAACGGTAGGATGAGTCCTGGATTTCCATTCTACTCGACCAGGATATACGAGGTTTGATAAACGATACTCAAATAATTTTAGGGTGCGTTCGAAATAATGCTTCTCAAATCAAACAAATCTGATCTCGACCCCTTAAGAAAATCCCTCCAGGGATAGGATAAGGATACCGGCCGGACCCATATAATACTTCTTTGAAATTCATTGCTATGACTATATTTTTGCTGCCATTTTTACTTCAATGATTCTGATAAAACTTGTACATTTTGCTGCACAAGATCATGTACACAAACCTTTCTCCCAACGGGTCGATGAAATTGTACGAGTTCATCGCGGTGGTGACGGTGGTGATGATAGTTCTTTCTCAGCTCCCAACCTTCCACTCCCTCAGATACATCAACTTGGTTTCGCTTCTCCTCAGCTTGGGCTACACTCTGCTTGTGGTTGGTGCTTGCATTCGTGCAGGTAAATTTTTTATCTTCATTTCACTCTTGCTTTTGTTTGGCTTCTTTGATTCCTATACCTGCGGAGGTTCGGGAGGTGAAACTTCCTGTTGTTGAGGGGATGGAACTCCTACGCCTTCGGATCCTATCCTACTCACCGGAATGCGGACTCAAGGGATTCGAGCACACTTCCTAGCTTTAACTCCGGCACCTGCGCATACTTGCTCCTTTGTTGTGCTGCCTACACCTACACTCACAAAAGACCAAACCACTCACGAATCTATTTTCTTGCTCTTAGCGCGAGAATGCCTACCCGAAGCCACTATCACCTATGTTTCGAACCTTACTGCTGGCCTTTTGATTTCTTGTTTGCTATGCATCAGCCAACAGAATGTTTTATCCAATCCGCCAACCAATTGGAGGTGCCGAGCCTACGTGTGCCAACTCCAACTAAGAAACTACAACCGCTTGAGCCTAAGCTCCTGAGAGGTAGGGTGAGTAAGTAAGCTATCTTCAAAAAGCGGATAGCAAGTATTTTGTCCCCATGACCCATTAAGCTATCGCGTTCTCTTGTCCATTATTAATTAAGTTGCAGCCCAACAAGTTTCTTTTTGTTTCAATTGATTAGCATACGCGAAATGGATTACTTATATATTTGTGCAAAGAATAAAAAGAATTAAATTGGACATCCATGTATCGTTAGATGCAATGCGGCTTGGTGGTCACGGGTTTGAGCGGTAGAAGCAGTCTCTTTGTTTGCGAAAGTAAAACTACATATATTGTAAACGCTTAACAAGATCTTGCATTACCAAAAGCGTCGTGTACTTGCTATCCTTTCATCCATTTGTATCAAAAGCCAAGTGGAAAGAACCACGAAGAAAAACAGAGGAAGTAAAATAAGTGAACTATCTAACTCCACACCAACCACATTAGAAGAATTAAGAGAAGGGGGGAGAGAGAGAAGTTAGGAATAAGTCCAAAAGGGTATCGTTTTGAAAGGACTGAAAATCCGGAACTTTGAATCTTAACGCGCTTTTTTAGTTGGTGACATGTTATGTCGTGTTTATTTTATTTTTTACCTTGTTCTGTCATGCCAAAATCAGTGCATGTTCATGGAAGGTTCTTATTAACTCAGCAAGTTGAGCTTTTTCTATTTGAAGTGCTAATGTTTTGGGTGGCTTTATCCATCTTCAAGCTCCATGAAAATTAGAGGAAAAAATCTACTGACATAATGATTCGTGCACAGATCCAGACACATGTATTTGCAATAATCAAATATACGTAAAGTCTATAAATTAATGAAGAATTTATGTGCATCTGACAATTTCGAACACATTTATATTCAGAAACAGTTGTGTGTATAGTATTACTCAAATTATAGCTTCATCTTCTGCGCAAAATCTGACAGATTTATTGTCACCACAAAATCCACTTTAATATAAGAGTAGTAATTGGCGATGGCATATGATCTGCAGGTACCTCAAAAGATGCGCCGGCGAGGGACTATTCTCTAGAAACTACAGATGCAGCTAGGGTTTTCAGTGCATTCACTTCCATCTCCATTATTGCTGCCATTTTCGGGAACGGAATACTACCTGAAATTCAAGTACTTTGCTTCCTTTTACTCATAAATTTTCTTGAGAGAGTCTCTTAGACACACAAATGTGTACGAAATTATTTGATACACGTAAAATTATAAAATAATAAGAATTAGAGGTAAAAATGTCTGGTATGAACAGTGGGATAAAGGATCATGAGTAGATTTATGTCTGTTTGAGTATCGTTCGTTAACAATTGCACTTCATTGATATGTGCTGATGTCAACAATGTTGCAGGCGACTCTGGCTCCGCCGGTGACCGGAAAGATGTTGAAAGGCCTTCTGATGTGTTACTCTGTAATATTTGTTACTTTCTATTCCGCCGCAGTGTCCGGATACTGGGTTTTTGGGAACCAATCTAACTCCAACATTCTCAGGAGCTTGATGCCTGATGTTGGTCCTGCTTTGGCTCCTACTTGGGTTCTTGGCCTTGCCATTTTCTTTGTCCTCCTTCAACTCTTCGCCATTGGCCTGGTATGTTTTACTACTGCCCTGTCTACCTATAACTCGAATTTGCATTTGGAGTTAACTGTGGTCAAAATATATAAGGATACAGTAGAACGAGAGACTATTGGGAGATGAAGAGTTGTATATGTTTTATCGGGATAACAGCGCATCTCCAGTCCCTTTGAATGTCCCAATTGTGGCGTTTCTCAAACCCACTTCGATGATTAAAATCATTCCTATTTAGATCACGTCGAAAATATTAGTCACATCAGATATCATTTGATTTGTTTTTTAAGCACGTCTATGTTGCGCAAACGGAAAAAATAAATAAAAATTTTAAAACTGTGAATCACTATCCATTTTTCACAACATAGATGTGGTTTGAAAGCATATCGAAAGGTATCGAAGAAACATGCTCTTTAACCTAGATGATATTCTTGGCGACGTCTAAAAAGGGAACAATCTTATCATTAAAGTAGGCCCAAGAAGGGCGCACAAAATGGGCCGGACAAGACGGTTCAGTTCCTTTGAGAGATTAGAGAGGATTTGATTTTTTTTTATAATTAATAACAATAATCTTCGTAATTAGTAATAATATTTACGTAAATAGAAGCCGAATATAAAAAGTAATAAAGTTGGACTGAATAATGAGTAGCCAAATTTAATTTAACTTCCCTCCAAGGGGATAAATTGTCTCTTGGATATACCCGTCGCGAAAAATAAGCAAACAAGCATAGAATATATGTAGGTGAAACCCAAATAATTATATTCGAGTTAAACTATATCCGGATTTCTATGACTCCTAACAAACAGTTCCTAAATACTAAACCTTGTCTGGTTGACAATCATTAAAAGTAAATCAAAGATGTTTTCATATAGTTGAATTTTATTGTGCTAAAAATTAACGGATAAAGATAAGCAAATAAGAACTATTCTATGAGGATGTTACATTACGGTGTTGTAGTACGATAAAACGACTTAGTTTTATTTACTTTTAATGTTATTTAGATAATTTCTAAACTAATATAAATTTCATTAAGTTTTAAATAGAGACAAAATTACATCGTTTTGCTGTATTACGGCATTCCCGAACCCTAGTTGATATAAAAATAAGTTATTAATATGATTATATAGTTAACCCTTTTAAACCAAAACACAGGTCTATTCGCAAGTATCATTTGAGATCATGGAGAAGAAATCTGCTGATGTGAAGCAAGGGATGTTCTCCAAAAGAAACTTAATCCCCAGAATAATTCTCCGGACTCTCTACATGATGTTCTGCGGATTTTTCGCAGCTATGCTCCCGTTTTTCGGAGACATTAATGCCGTAGTAGGAGCAATTGGATTCATCCCCTTAGATTTCATACTCCCTATGCTTCTCTACAACTTGACATTCAAGCCGTCGAGATCATCTGTCACGTACTTGATCAACGTCTCGATCATGGTCATCTTCACTTGTGCGGGACTTGTGGGCGCGTTCGCGTCGATAAGGCAGTTGGTTCTTGATGCCAGTAAATTCCATCTGTTTAGCAATGATGTTATTTGATTGACTGCATTGTATAGAACATATTGCAATCGCATATGGTAATGTCGTACACGAATTAATCCCGCGAAATTTGCAGTCAAATTGATGTAAGTGCTCCCCGGGCACCCGGTCTCGACTTGAAATATGAGGAACTCTTTTTGTACCCTATTGATTTCTCAGTCCTGCTAGAGGGGTGGGCACCAATCTGTGGTCCAGGACTTGTGGGCGCGTTCTCTTCGATAAGATAGTTGGTTCTTGATGCCAATCAATTCCATCTATTTAGCAATAATTGTGTTTGATTGATCACTTCATTGTATAGAAATATTGCGATCGTATACGGAAATGTTGTACACGAATTAATCTTGCGAAATCAGCATCCAAATCAATCTAAGTGCTTCCCCGCACCTGATGTCAAATTGAAATACAAAGAACTCTTTTTGTACCCTATTAATTTCTTAGTCCCTTTAGTCAGGTGGGTGCCGATTGGTAGCGCAAAACTCGTGGGCACGTTCTCTTCGATAAGGCTGTTGGTTCTTGATGTCAGTCAATTCCATCTATTTAGCAATAATGTTGTTTGATTGAGTTCATTGTATAGAAATATTGTGATGGCATACGGAAACATTGTACACAAATTAATCCCGCAAAATCTATGTTCAAATCGATGTAAGTGCTCTCCAAGCACCTAGTCTCAACTTGAAATATAAAGAACTCTTTTTGTACTCGATTAATTTCTCAAACTCTCTATTGTGTTTGGCGTCTATAGGTCTTTTGACCTGATGATACCGAGAAACCATATCATTCATTGTATAGAAATAGAGAGAAACCATGCCATTCGTTGTATAGAAATATTGCAATCGCATGCGGAAATGTTGTACACGAATTAATTCTGCGAAATATGCATTCAAATTGATCCAGTGCTCCCTGGACACCTAATCTCAACTTGAAATACGAAATGTTTTTATTATACATTATTAATTTCTCAATCGCTCTAGTCGGGTGGGCGTTGGCCAATATTTCGACCAGGTGATACCAAGAAATCATGCCATTCTGGAGAGCATGCAATGTACACATGGTGAATTGATGAAGTTATGAAAGCCAAAACTCAAGTGAATGATGCATGCTGTATCACTGAAGAGAAATGTTAAAACAAGGGCAATTACAAAAATATGTAATAAACACTATAAAAATCTTGTCGAGCAAATTTTGTGACTAATTTCTTTGGCCGAACGGCCTGACTCACAAAAGGCTGAGCGTCAATTGACAATATAATGTCGAGTGCTTAAATTCAAGTGGTCATGTGCTGAGCAGGTGAGCATTGAGTCCTGCGCCGAGCAATTGAGTACTGAGCCAATCCAAACTTATCATAAAATGTTCGAAGACAGATTTGAACACATGTATACAATATATTGTTAAGTGCACGTGAGATTTACAAAATACATGTGACACTCACACACATATCAAACGATTTCAAATACATCTATGGGATCTTGCCAAGCGGATTCCGTGAATTATTCCTTTGACCAAACGGCCTGACTCACAAAAGGTTGACCGCAAACTGATAATATAATATTGTTGAGTGTCTAAATTCGAGTGATCATGTGCTGAGCGACTGAGTGCTGGACAGTTGAGTTATTATTAGATGTTCAAAGACAAATTCAGACACAGATATCTACAAAATCGTTAAGTACACGTGAGAATTTACATAATAAACGTGATGCTCGCACACATCAGACGATTTTGAATAGATTTGTATTTATATCTTTATTCAAAATATCTTACTTAACTGTCCCACTTATTAAGATCATTAAAGTAAAAGATATTAAAGATTGAGTCATCCTCCATTATTTGCTAGACCCCGTGACTTACGTGACAATATTTTATTACTCATTTTATTATTATATTATGTGTACAGAGTTTCGTCATCACTAATATGAGTCCACTGTCCACATACCTCTTTTCTTTTATAAATAGATACATATTTTTTTATAATTTAAACTATTCGGATCAATTTATACGTATTTTAATTAATTTTTAAAAGAACAATTTTGCTATTTACTGTCTAATTAAAATCAAAATAAAATCTTGTATAAATTAAGTCCACACGAATTAATAGCATTTCAAAGTTTTTATCTTAATGCACCATTTGCTTTAAATTATTGTGAATTAATGCCATTGTATTTTTGATCATTTTTATGTTATCAAGTTCGTTTTAATTTTTTTAAATTAGTTATTCGTCTTGATCAAAAGCTCTAAAAAGTTCACTAAATATATTATTATCATTTGTGTTGATCAGATGTCTAGATCATTATTAAGAAAATAATCATGGTCCTCGTTTGATTGTGGCAATGATTAAATTTATCTTTAATTTGACTACTTTATTTTTTCAAAATAATTTGATCGACTTGATTTTGTTTGAGATTGATTTACTCAGTGAGACCTACCAAATGAACAACTTGAATAATAAAAAAAATGGAGTCTCGTGATTGTATTAAAAAAAAAAAAACACAAACCTCGTGGTTGGTCCATAAATTTCAATAACATTCTCTACTCTAAATATTTCATGCGGGATAAGAGAAATGATCCTCGTGTGCTACAAAATAAGAGTAAATAGGATTCTCGTTATAAGCCTTCGTGTATTCATTATTCATGCAAAAATCAAGTTGTTCAAACATTATTATTCATATAAACGAAGCATCTTTATCACAATAGGTAATAGGTAATGAATGTCTAAACCCTAATAGTTTATTTCTTTGGTAATAAATATAATTCGATCAAGCATTTAACAATATTCAATCGACTTGATTCTATGCATAAATGATAACCATATGATCATGGCATACTAAAAGAAACCACTTAAATCATCAAATGAGATCATATTGAATTTTATTTTGCCTCGCATGAAGAATTTTATGAGAAATTAGTATGCGAGATCTAAGATTGCAAAAGAATGGTTCGAATTGATCAGACATCATTATTTATGTGAACGAAACATGTTAATCACATGGGAAATGAACAACTAAACCCTAATTGTTCATTTATTTTTTTGATAAATATAATTCGAATAAGATTTTACCAATATTCAGTCGATCTGATTCTTAAATTGTCAAATAAAATCATATTGAATCTAGAAAATTTGATTCAATCTCATAGATGGTAGAACATTTAGAGTCTAAGCACTGTCTCAATTAATTGTTGGAAAACATAGTTTTAGCTAATTTTGAGCTAAACTAAAAGTGGGTCGTTGCATCCTAGGAGACAGACGTCAATTCATCTCGTAGCATCGTAGCGAGAGCGTATTTTGTCTTAAGGATATTGTGTTTAACACAATCCTTAATCAATAAGTGTTCGCGTTCAACATATTCATTCACCATTTATTTCGTTGCTAGAATTTGATAAAAATTCAAATAAATTTCTGTCTTAATATTTTCATTATTGTTTCTGTTTTTTTATAACAAATTAATAATAACTTAGATAACAATAATTTCAACCATAATAATGAAAACTAGAGGAGCTTATTTTAACCAAAAAGCATTAAATTAGAAAGTAACAAGTCTCAATGGCCGACAATATATCTCGTTATTAATCACTGCGGTGCTTACCAAAAGGAAAGTCCCTTTGGGGTGGAGTCTTGTCCTTTTTATATACCCTTGGATTGTTATGAAAACAAGAAAAAATACAATAATACTATTTTTTTTTATGTTCAATTAGCAAAGATTTATGAGAATTACGTTTCTAACTTTCACAATATGATCTATTTTTTCTCATGTGGGGGAATGGTATAGGACTCCCCTCGAGTTCTGTCTAAGGTAGGAGTGACAAGAACGTCGTCCATCCTACTCAATCTCAAAGTTCAATTTGTACAAAGAAATACCTGTTAGAGATATTTCGACCTCTTGTCAAAATATTCTCCGATAGTTCAATGAGAATTCAATTTTTAATCTTAAGCAAACACTCGCAATTAACTTCTCATACCTCTCCAGATGATCATCTTGTTTCTGAATGATTTTCACCCATATTTATTGAGTTTTGCGATATGCATTTTTGCAAGTACTCGAGTGCGTTTCTCGTATCCTTTGCCCCCTATTTTGCTGTGACGTGGAGTTTCTCATAGCTAGCTAGCTTACTAA
>JABCMJ010006483.1:0-17676 GCA_014822125.1 Arbutus unedo
TCTGTTGTCAGTCTGGAAATATAGTTCGATTTTTAGTTTTTTTTTTTCTCCTAAAACATTTGAGTATTTCAGCCCCAACAAAAGGATGAGTTTTATTTCGTTAGGGCTTTAGATTTATTAGTGATGATGGTTTTATAGAAAAATTAAAAAAATTAAGTGCTACAAATTATGTTTTTTAAATTGAAAAGTTATTTGATTAAATAATAAGTAGTGAATGGGAGTAAATTATTTGCTAGAAAAAGCTGAGTTCTAAACTTTCAAAATCTCATTTTTTATGTTTAGGGCAGGGCTTGAGTTAGTGTGGTGATACTAATGGTGGCAAGGGGCGGAGGAGATGATCAAGCATTGGTGGTATGGTGGCAGCGGGCTGCGGTGGAGGGGTAGTGGTGATAGTTTGCTAACGGTGGCAGCAGGCCGCGATGGTGGGGTAGTGGTGATGGTTTGCAGGCTGCGGTGGTGGTGAAGGTGAAGGGTTTGGTGGTGACTAGGAGTAGTGGTGGTGGAAATAAGATAGACCAAAGGCCAAGAAAAATTGAAAATGATAATATTTGTCTTGCTAAACCACTTGCATATGCCAAGTGAAAGCAGTGCATTAGGCTTCTTTTTTTCGACTCCACGATAATTTGGACAAATTAATTTGGTTGAGTGTTTTGAAACGATTTTTAGAGAAAAAAAAACTCTGAAATGTTGTTTTGTGTAAGTGTTTTAAAAAAATTTGAGAATTATATTTTTTTGGTATTTTCGAGGTTCTCTCTCTCTCTCTCTCTCTCTCTCTCTCTTCTTTTGTAGAGAAATGGATATTGTTTTAAAAAAAAGTAAAAATATTTGGGAAACATTTTTCTAAACAAGTTTACCAAAATTTTCTAAAATTTTCTGGGAAATAGCCAAACGAACACACCCTAAGGTTTTAACAAGAAAACGTCCACTAGCTCTTTACTTGGTTGTACAAGGAAAAGGCCCAAGGGGCTACTACGTGTATCGTGCACTTGCTCATTGGGTGAAAAAGTCATTGTTATGACAAATACGATAAATAAAAAGAAATAATCAACAAAAAAACGGAAAGACACAGAGATTTACGTGATTCCGAATAAGCAATAGCTTAAATGTACGTCCACGGAAAGAGAGAGATTGATTTCACTATGATCAAGAGAGATTACAAGGGTCGGCTATGTTCCGAAATCCTAAT
This sequence comes from Arbutus unedo, assembly GCA_014822125.1. Taxonomy (NCBI): domain Eukaryota; kingdom Viridiplantae; phylum Streptophyta; class Magnoliopsida; order Ericales; family Ericaceae; genus Arbutus; species Arbutus unedo. The sequence continues at coordinate 1,187 of JABCMJ010006483.1, forward strand.
GTGAGGTGACCAATGAATTAGATCTCAACTAACTTTCTAGGGATATCTTTTAGGAAACCATATCTATCATATTTATAAGAATTCCCAAAGAATATGAAAGAATATGAATCCCTAAAGAATATGAATATAAATCTCCTAAATAGTAGGAAAACATTCTAAATAGATTAGGAAAACAAATTTCTCAAATCTGACTAGAATTCGCAAGGATACACCTACTACCGGTACTGCTGCACCTACTACCGGTACTGCTAGCTATTATCGAAAAAGTCAGAAACTTTTAGTATCGGTAGTTTCAACACTATTACCGGTACTGCTGACCACTGCCCAAAAATTGAACTTTCTATTATCGGTAGTTCCAACACTACTACTGGTAATACTAGCTACTACCCAAAATCTTTCCTTCTTCAAATTCAAGGCATTTTTCAACAAATCTCCACTTTGACTTGAATTCTTACGAACTCAATCAACAAAGAAACACCATCTTGCACCTCTCTCTCCTCCAAAGTCTCGAAGGGCAATCAATAATTGCAAACACCAATCAAGTCCAAGCAAACTTGAACTTGACAACTTGAATTAGTTTAGTTATCATATCTGTTGAATTTTCTGTCGTGCCTGTTTTCTTCACCTCAACCTGTTTCTGAGAGATGATATCTTGAATAAAGTGATACCTAACATCAATGTGCTTCATCCACTCATGGTACATAAGATTTTTAGTCAAATGTATGGCACTTTAACTGTCACAATAAACGACAGTTTCATCCTGCTTTAGACCAAATTCTCCAAGAAGTCCCATCATCTATAATGTCTCCTTAACAGCTTCAGTCACCGCCATATACTCTGCTTATGTGGTGGACAATGCAACTGTAGCCTGCAAGGTAGCTTTTCAACTAATAGCACTGCCCGAAAGAGTGAACACATATCCCGTTAGGGATCTCCAGCAAAATCAGAATCCACAAAACCAACAGCAAGTCCACCTTTACCGGCACCCTTGTCGAACACCAAACCAATATCCATAATCCCCCGCAAATACCTCAGTATCCATTTCATTGCCTCCCAATGTGTCTTCCTCAGATTTGCCATATACCAACTAACAACACTAACAACATGTGAAATATCAGGACAAATACATACCATAGCATACATCAGGCTTCCAACAGCACTAGCATATGGAACCTTTGACATGTGCTTCATCTCATCCTCCGTCTGTAGTGATAAGTCTACAGAAAGTCTAAAATGCACAGCCATTGGAGTAGACACAGGTTTGAAACTCTGCATAGCAAAGCATTCAAATACTTTTTCTAGATAACCTTTCTGAGTCAAGTATAACTTTTCAGCCTTTCGATCCCTCCTGATTTTCATACCTAAAATCTTCTTTGCTGCACCTAGGTCTTTCATCTCAAACTCTCCACTAAATTGTTTTTTCAACCTGTTGATTTTCGACATATTCTTGGCAGCAATTAACATGTCGTTAACATATAACAACAAATAAATAAATGAACCGTTAGGAAGTTTTCAAAAATACACACAACTGTCATATTTACTCCTAGAGTAATTTTGACCCATCATGAATGTATCAAACCGCTTGTACCACTGCTTAGGTGATTGTTTAAGGCCATACAAAGATTTCTTTAATAAGCAAATGAGACCTTCCTTACCAAAAACTGCAAATTCTTCCGGTTGATGCATATAAATCTGCTCCTCAAGTTCACCATGCAAAAATGCAGTTTTGACATCAAGCTGCTCCAGCTCAAAGTTGAAATGCGAAAAATAACAAGCATAACACGAATAGAATTATGTTTAACAACTGGTGAGAATACCTCATTGAAGTCTACTCCCTCCTGTTGACTATAGCCTTTCACCACTAACCAAGCTTTAAGCCTTGCATTTTTCATTCCTAGAATACTTGCTTTTCTTTTGTAAATCCACTTACAACCAACAATTCTCTTCCCCTTAGGCGGTTTCACCAACTCCCAAGTTCGATTCCTATGAAGAGACTCAATCTTCTCATTCATAGCAACAGTCCAATGGCTGCACATTTTCCCACTTATAAGGAGCCTTCTTCCTTTCCCGTGACAACCTCACGGTAGGAAGAAGGCTCCTCATACTCTACTATTTTTGCTATAGACAACGCATAAGCAACCATATTTACACAAGCATATTTCCGAGGTGAACAAATCTCCCTCCTTGGCCTATCTTTCGCAATACTGTATGGTTATTGCTGTTCTACATCATTCTCTATGTTTGAATCATAAACCTTTTTCCTAACTGGCTGATCATTATTCTTCTCCCCTTCAGAAGTTTCACATTCTAGCTCTACTTGCTTCAGAATCCTCTCACCACTGTCTTTCCTTTGATCATAGAGTTCTTATCAAAAGTCACATCCCTGCTGATAAGAAGTTTGGATGACTTTCCATCAGAAAGCCATAATCTGTACTCTTTCACCCTGGATCCATAACCCAAAAAGACACACTTCTTGGCCCTAGGCTCAAGTTTACCCTCATTGACATGAGCATAAGTGGGACAACCAAACGCCCTCAAATTTGAGTGGTCAGCTGAAGAATCAGACCATACCTCTATAGGAACCTTGCACTCAATGACAGTTCATGGAGATCGATTCACTAAATAACAAGTAGTGAAAACTGCTTTAGCCCAGAACTCTTTACCCAAACCTGCATTGGATAACATACAACGAGCCCTCTCCAAAAGAGTTCTATTCATCCGTTCAGCCACACCATACTGCTGAGGGATTTTCCTCAACGTGTGGTATCTCACAATGCCCTCATCCTTGCAGAATATTTCAAATTCTCCGGAACAGAATTCCAGACCATTGTTAGTTCTCAATCTTTTAATCTTCTTACCTTTTTGATTTTCAATAATGACCTTAAAACATTTGAATATAACAAAAGTCTCGCTCTTATTTTTCAACAAATATACCCAAACCTTCTTGGAATAGTCATCGATCAAGCTCATAAATAATCAAAAATCACCCTTAGATTTAACAACAGAAGGTTCCCAAAGATCTGAATGAAAATAATCCACCATACCTTTAGCCTGACGAATAGCTATGTTGAACTTCACCCTGCATTGCTTGCCATATATGCAATGCTCATAGAAATCCAGCTTCTCCGTCTTCTGTCCACAGAGCAACCCCCATTTGCTCAATTCTGTTATCCCTCTCTCACTCATATGCCCAAGGTGCATATGTCATAACTGAGTCAAATATGAATCTAATACCTTTGATGATGAGACTATTGTTGCAGCGCCTGAAACTGTACTGTCCTGTAAAACATAGAGGTTACCCACCTTTTGACCTTTCATAAGAACCAACGCACCTTTTGAGACCTTTAGAACTCCACCTTCAGCTGTTTACCAATAGCCATTTGAATCAAGGGTACCTAAAGAGATAAGATTCTTCTTCAAATCCGGAACATGCATAACATCTGATAATGTCCTCACAATACCATCATGCATCTTAATTTGAATAGTTCCAAGCCCAACAGTTTTGCATGCCATGTTAGTTTCCATCAAAAATGAACCACCATGTACTAATTCATAGGTGCTAAACCAATCTTTAATCAAACACATGTGATAGGAACAACCATAATCCAAAATTCACTTTGTATCTGAAAGAACATCACCGGCTGAAACTGATAAAATGTTTTTCAGCCCATTAGAACCCTCAGCAACACTAGCAACTACCTTTTCCTAATTGTTATCCATTTTCGGTTTCGTACATTCGCTCTTATAGTGGCTTTTCCTCTTACAGTTAGAACAACGAATTTTCTTCTTGTTTTTCGATTTCGATCTAGATGTCACTCTATTCTCATTATTCTTCTCCATTGTTCTCACTCGCACAAACAACCCCTCACCGAACTCCTCACTCTCACTAGATATCTTTTTTCTTAATTCTTTTAAATATAAACTAGATTTTACATTCTCCATTGAAATTGTATCCTTTCTATAGAGTAGAGTAGTAACAAAGTGCTCATAAGATGGGGGCAAGGAACACAAAATAATTAGAGCCTGATCTCCATCATCAATTTTAACATCAATATTTTTCAGATCCATAATAATTCTATTCAATTCATCAAGATGATCTTTAACTCGCGTACCTTCCCTCATACGAAACATGTAGAGTTGTTGTTTCAGGTATAACCTGTTCGTCAGTGATTTGGTCATATAGGTACTCTCTAACTTCAACCATAATCCTACTGCTATAGTCTCCTCCTCAACCTCATGAAGCACATCATCAGCCAGACTTAACTGAATCGAACTGAGTGTCTTCTCATCAAGAACCTCCCAATCTTCTACTGACATCATTCCTAGCTTCTTGGCATATCCAAGTAAAGCCTTCTGCAAATCTTGTTGAACCAGTAAAGCCTTCATCTTCACTCTCCATAGACTGAAGTTGCTGTTTTGCCCATCGAACTTCTCAACTTCGTATTTGGCCGCCATAACCGCAATCAATGGATCGATCATCAAAGTTCTTATGCCAATTTGTTATGACAAATACGATAAATAAGAAAAAATAATCAATAAGAAAACGGAAAGACACAGAGATTTACGTAGTTCCGAATAAGCAATAGTTTAAATATACGTCCACGGGAGGAGAGAGATTAATTTCACTATGATCAAGAGAGATTACAAGGGCTGACTATGCTCTGAAACCCTAATATGAGGTGGCCAATGAATTAGATCTTAACTAACTTTCGAGAGATATCTTTTAGGAAACCATGTCTATCATATTTATAGGAATTCCCAAAGAATATGAAAGAATATCAATCCCTAAAGAATAGGAATATAAATATCTTAAAGAATAGAAAAGCATTCTAAATAGATTACGAAAATAAATTTCTCAAATCTTACTAGGATTCTCGAGGGTACACCTACTACCGGTACTGCTGCACCTACTACCGGTACTGTTGGCTGCTGTCCAAAAAGTCAGAAATTTTTAGTACAAGTAGTTCCTACACTACTACCGGTACTGCTGGTCACTGCTCAAAAACTGAACTTCCTATTACCAGTAGTTTCAACACTACTACCGGTAATACCAGCTACTACCCAAAATCTTTCTTTCTCCAAATTCAAGGCACTTTTCAACAGTTATTATGTGATGGAGGTTTGTTTGTAGAAGGATGGTGGCAATAGTTACAAGGAGGAGAGGTAGGAAAAATTATCCAGCACATATTCATGCGAAACTCATCATAAAAGTGAGTAAACTTTGCACAAATGTGTAGTGCAAGAAGCTTTTGTTGCATTGGTCTAAGAGAACGGTATATAATCGGGTAGTAGTGGCAACGGAATAGGAAGTCGTTGGCAGTAGAGATGGCAACAGGTTGAATCGGAGGTAGATGTTACTATCTCCATCTCCGATCCCCGAACCTATATCTATTCTCTATTCCTGCCCCGATCTCCGAACAAAAATTATTTTTTCCCTCCACCTCACCCTGAACGGGGAACCGGGATCTCCAAATGAAGATTGAAGATCCGAAAATAAAAAAATTACATTAGTAATTACTTAAAATTTGAAATTATTCTCATTTGTATCCAAAAAAATAACAAAAGAGAATAAATAAAAGCATGCATACTCTAAAGCAAAAGTCATTAATTTTTTACAGTCTAAAATATTTCAAAAACAACAATAACTAATTAAAATAAACATAACATCGTTTTATAAGTTTCAATCATAACAAAAATAACCAAATGTACTCAAGAATATTATCATTGAGCCCTTTAAAGATTGTTGCATTCCTCCACCAATTACGAAACATGATTATCTTCTCTTTCTTCTTACAAACCTATTATGTAAAAGAGAGAAAAAATCACGGGGCGGGGCTGGAGGCGGGAATCGGGGTAGGGATCAAGGTAGAGACACATAACCCTGAATCTTACCCGGTCCCCATTTTTTTTAAAAATTTATTCCCGAATCTTATCTGATCCCCGAAAAAATTCCCGAATTCCCTTTTTATTCGGGACGGAAAACGAATTGGGACGAGTTAAATCGAACGAGATTGCCATCCATAACTGGCAGTGGAGGAGGAGCGGTGGCAGTATGATGGAGATGCGGTGGGGCTAGCAACAATGAATTACTCGGCTTAATTGGTACCAATAACTTGCAGATTATTGGCGCAAATAACTCATGAACTAACAGAGGGTGCTTAATTGATTTCGTTCCTCATTTTACATTTCACCCAAAAAAGAGTATCGATTTTTGAAAAAGCATTCACTTGACGTAATTTTAAAATATCCACGACGAAGTGTCATCTATTAGGGTTAATTCCAAATTGTGTGCCATCGGAGATCAAGAGAGAAAGAATCATCCGCTCTCGTTTCCACAACAAACCAAACATCGTTTGGTCCTAAATGCGAAGAAATAAGCAAATCCGAAGCACTCCTCAAATAAGACGTAAACATCATTCACTACAATGTTTATTACTACAGAAAATTATCAATTCTTTTGTCACACATATTTTTGAAGAGTCACTCCAACAAAGACTGCATTGTTGGGAAAAGTAGAAGGGGAAAAAAAAAAAAAAAGAGGGAAAAAAAAACTCAAATACTTGCAGAAAGAAGTTCCAGACTCACTGGTTGCAACCCTTCTTTCCATTTTTCTTTCCACTGCCAAAATATTGCTCCAAAATAATGCATAATTGGCAATTCTGCAAATGAATCTGCCTTCCAACTAAAAAATACTGGCAAGAATTCACCATGAAGCACCAGAACTAGAATGAAACAAATAGTACCTGCAAAACACACTCTCTCAGCTGTCAAAACAAAAAAAAAATTCCTTCTACCCAGAAACTTAGACATAAACATACAGATATGAAATATACATACATACATCTATATATATATATATATATATATATATAGAGAGAGAGAGAGAGAGAGAGAGAGAGATAAACACACGATATCCAATAGAATTGGGACAAATAAATAAAAAATTTAGATATTCCATTAGGGCAGGTTTGTTTGACAAGACATGAGCATCAGATTGAACTATATATCTAAGATGACTGCATGTCCAGTATTTGGTTTTGACACGGTTAAATAGATATATAGTTCCACAAAGTGTGGGATATTCAATAGCATTAGTCCGATCACTATTAATCCGATGACATTATATACCCTATGGAATTATCTACCTTTACTGTCCAGTTAAGCAAACTGGCCCTGAGTTCAAACTGACTGCTACTATAAACTATGGGAATCAAACCAACTTATATAAACTACTTCCTGTTATCGTCACCTTCCGCCTTTGAAGCAACTCATAAATCAATACCACCATCAGAGTCAAAATTTCCTTCAAGTAATGCTTTTGTTTCATGAGTTTCATATAAAGCAATATATCTTCCTATAACAAGCATGTTTGGGCAGTTCCATAGTTTGGTTGCTCATTCGCTTGCCTAGGGCCGGGATGGAAAGCAGGATACAAACTTGAATGAGATGCCTTGGCAATGGATGAAAACAATCGAGAAGAAGTTGGATTATCTTCCTCAGGGGTAGGGGGATTGGGGGTGATCTTCCAGCCTTTGAGCCTTTCCATGGGAGCGGCTGGACGAATAACTATGTAAATCTAAGGAACTGAACTGTCTTAGATGGTTGCATCTTGTATGCTCTGATAAAATGCACAACTTCTTCTGGGATATAGTAGTGTTCAAAGACTAGCCCTAGTCACCAATCGCTTGGATAAAGCCATCTACTAGGAATTCTACGTTTCGGCTAGTGTGAAAAAGTACTCCCAGCTCAGCTGTAATAAGCAAAAGTGGAGAGCAACAACCATCCCACAGTTCTTGGTCTTCTAGCATGCATGAACAAATATGCAATGATCTTTCTCTAACTAAAATCTCATTGAGAAAAGAAAGGGCAAAACCCCCAAAGGCTCTATACAGCACGACAAGCTTTTCAAGAGGCGCTACAAAGTCGAAAAACAGGTCCAAGGAAATCATTGACCTTCCCAATAGATAAAAAAACACTCATCGTTTTAAAACAGGCTCCTCTGTGCCGTCAAAAAGAGCTTCAATTTCCTTCTCCCAAATTAGCCATAAAACACTAAGTGAAGCCAGCAACCGCACTTACGTTGCTTTCTTTCCAACAGAGCCACCACAAAAAGACTTGACTGCAAGAAGCCCTACTTTGATGCCTTCCACTCCAGTGCATCCTTTCCTTCACCTAATGTTTCTCACACCGGATAGTTTCCCTAATAGACCTGACAACTCACCACTTCTAATGTTGTGGATAATCTTCTAGAAAAAAAATTCCAACCGCCTGATGTAACTCCTTTCAAAAGAGAAACTTTAATCTTGTCGTCCACCACAGCCACTTCCCTATCCATTGTGGTCAGAAAAAATGTCAGAAACTCCAATTCAAGCCTCTTATTCCACGCCAATTGTCACTCCAAAACTTCAACTCCAAGCCTTTAAGAACGTCCTTCCATAAGACAGACAAATGTCAATAGACCTACTTCATCACATGTACTCATACTGAGTAAAGACCTCTCTCCTCCGGGCCGTGTTACCAGGGAACGTTAATACCCAAAGCAAATTACATTTTGGTAAGCACATGCCGAAACATGGTACACTTCCATTTCAAAATGCTAAATTCAGCGATCCAAAGTGCTCCCCAAAAGTTTCTCCTAAGAAATCAGCTTATTAAGGTAAAAAACTTGAGAGCGCAGAATATTGTTAAGAGAAAATGTCAAAAATTCAGTCAGTATGCTCCTAGAAATGCATTGTGTACAGATAATTTGAAAAATAAGACTTTGTTTTGCTAGATGTTTATCACTTGGAGTAGGTTCTAATTTTGTCATCTATATAAGCCTACCCCTACCGTACCACAATTTTGGCATGTGGAGTACTACGTTCCAGTTCCGTTGAAAAAAAAAACCTCCAAAGCCATTTCCCTAGTACAGTTGGTGGAATGGTGATATGGTGTGCACCATGCTGAGGGAGGGAGGTTCAGGCATTAGAAAACTTCACCCAGAGTATGAGACGAATTCTCCATGGTACACACCTCATTCATCACCTTGGGAATAAATGTATCAAATCGAATATGCAGGCAGATGTTTGTTTGTGCGTGTGCGTGTGCGTGTGCGTGTGCGTGTGCTGTGTGAGAGAGAGAGAGAAAGCATATGCACGTTCTCCATGATAAATTATTATTGTTAAATGGAGTAAAGCACAAATATAGGTCAATATGGCAGATGTAAGAGGTATTACAAAATGTCGTTCAGTGACGTACCTGTACATGGATAGGCACCAGAACAGCAGATGTTTCTCAGCTGCCTTGAAGTACCTTTTTTGGATCAAGTTGTCCACTACAATAACTGGAAGGAACAGCAGAGATCTCCTGCCTTCCTTTCCACTCCTCACCAGGTTTCAAGGTGATGGGCTTTTCGGCAGCTGCAGCCTCAACGCATAGCATGTACTTGTACTCGTCGTCCCCAAAATCAGGGATTGCCTTTGCCTTCTTATCCCAAGGATTCCAAACCGCTGCAAAAAGAAATACCGATGTCAGTAACAACATCTGCCTTTTGAATTCTCCACGTCAAACTGATTTTGTTAAGGGGGTCCACCATACTCCAAACTTCAGTTCATGTTCAACAAATCCCAGACTAAGAGTGAACCTATAGCAAAGGTCATGTGATTTGGCAGATCATTGAGGACTGAGGAGGGACTTTTAAGGAAGCTATAGGGAGGAGGCATGGCTGTAACCTCTCCCCTACAACTGTAGGAGTTAAGCACTATTCTTCATATTTACACCCATAATGACCAACAACAATATCAGATTCAACAGTAGCCTGAATTCCAATAACATCTGCCCGGTTTGGACATTCTTAAGACTTGACTAAAAAGAAAAAAATCAGACGCATGCTAATCAGCTGCAATATGCCAACTGAAGGGCCCCAATAATCTGATTTACAAAATAATGTAACAGTAACTCGATGAAAAGATTCTGTGGCCCTTCAACTTCAAAGTTGATAGACAATAAACCCGACTTGAATGAATAAATTCCACAGAAATAAACCACGAGCCGATCAGTAATGTTATTCTCTACTGCATCAGCAGTAAACTCAAACTCAAACCATCTACAAGATAGGGAGTAAACATTTAAGTAGTTTGCTAATTACAACAGTGGAGAGCTTTGTTTCTATGGAACAAGAGCAGAGAGCCAATGATACAAGAAAATGGAGTCCATCGTATTCATTCGAGGTTAACCTTTTGAACAAAAATAACAAAATATCAAGCGTTGGTTGTTCAGCCACAAACACTTCCAAGGTACAATTTGCATCTGTGTGGGAAAAAAACAAGGCTGGTATGGTTGGCATCACAAGACAACATCAGAAGATATGCATCCCAGATTGTTAAGTTCTACCATTTATCTAAAAAGACATACATGCTGGTAACTCGTTTATATTGTTCTACCTTCCATCCTAGAAAAAATGGTAAACTCCAAAGCTGGATGAAGCAAAATGGCTAAACTCACCAGCATCAGGGAGTCCGTCCTTGCGTAACACAAAAGTTCTCTTCTTCTCATGATCCAGAATAGCAATTTTGGTGGGCGTACTGACATATACTTTGTCCACCTTTTCCACCAAAAAGCACCAAAATATTAGTGACATAACAAATCAAAAAGGAAAAAAAGACCCACATACAATTTGAGATAAGTAATACTAACTTCTGATTCAAATGTAATTGCATCCCCTTGTTCTGTAAACCTTTGTCTATCCTGCAGGTTATCTAGATAATCCAGAGTCTCCAGACCTTCTATGCGCACCTCGCTGATCACAACCAAAATTAAGCATAAGTTAAAGTACGTGAGCATAGAGTTCTACGAAATTGAACATGTAGATTTTAGAATACATTCTATTGGGGACTTGAAAAGTTTAAACTGCAGGAGTACAAACAAGGAGAAATGACCCCTCTTCCAAAATCACCGTCAATCAAAGGCCAAAGAAAACTCCCCGCCCTGAGGCTCTGAGCACTGAAAAAACCTCCCTGCTTTCAGTTCATGCATATATTCTTTTCTCTTCTTTTTACATATCAGGATCAGTATCACTAATAGTTCTGTAGTTCAAAACCCTTTTCTACTGCAAAATTATTTCTCAAACTCAGATGCAAGACATTTGACTTACACAACTAATAGTTAAGCTTGGTAAGCTTATCTATTATTTCCCAAGCTTTTCCCTGTAAATTCTTTCGGTAAGCTTTTAATCTTAATCCGTTACATTTCTCACTGAATTCCCTTTGTTTCCTCAAATTTGTTGCAACGTCTCTCCTTTCACTCCCAGTTAAATTCTAAATTCAATAATGCATAGCATTTCACCTTAATGGCCCACGCCATTCTTCATTATAGCCCCTCCTATGGTAAAAACAATGGTCAAAACACTTACTTCCTTGTTAAACGATGGTCAAAGTCACACTTGCTCCGTTGCTCGTTGATGATTACCAGGAGGTAGATTGCAGTTCCTTAGAATTCCAGTCAGTCCTAACAGACGTCTTAAAAAGTTTGCCTTACAGATTCTACACATGACTTTAAAATCGTAATATATGCAGGATAATTATAGCCCACTCAGCTCTGCAGAAGGCTGAGGGGAATTTTCAAAAAAAGCTGTGTATACCAAGTATTTTCTTGCAAATAGAAAATTCTACGAGGGTTAGAACAGTTTGCCCTCCCGCGCTACTCCATCCTGGTGAACTCATGCCTAAAAACCATAGATGCCGGCAAAAAAGACAAGCTAATATATAACCTGATATCAGAAACAGAGAAATAGTTGTGATAGGCAAATGTGAAAGTGAAGGCCTTTCCATCAGTGTTCGTGTTTCTAATTCGAGATGTCAACATCAGATCTCCTCCAGGTCCCAGGGCAACCCTTAGCCGAAATTCGTATCTGCAAATCAACAGATACTGAAGATTAATCCATCCATGTCCAACAATATACCACATGATGTGAAATTTAGTTGATTAATATACAACAACAGAACCCCCAAAATTCTGAAACAAGCATGTGCATACAAAAACCACGCAGACATCCACAACTAATATTGAACCTATAAATTAAAAAAGTCACCAAAGAACAATATCAAACTTAATACTTTACCTCATAGAAGTTTTACTCAAGGGGAAGTCACAAAGCTCAAATAACTCAACCTAAGTGCCTTTGTAAAGGATGATTGCGTGGAATATCGGATTGAATTAAAAACGTCATAATATGAGTTGTGCACCTGTGAGGCCATATCCTTGCATCTTCTTCAGAGTGTTTAAGTATTAAATCAACAAAAGCTTTATTGGAGCTAGTTGTTGGAAAAGGAGGAGGATCAGGATCAATACTCCAAACCCTATTTCTTGCAAATCCGTGTTGTTCTAGAAGACCATGGCTTCCAAACTGCAAGATGGGAGTATCCATTTTCAGACAATAGAATATTTGAAAAGGTGAACGGGGTAGGGTGGGGGGGAATGGAAGGTTTTAACTTACTTGAGGAAAACAGATTGGAATGCCTCCACGTATGGCCTTTGGAGGCTTGAAAGGAGCCTGCATGAACCAAAAGCATGCTTTAGAGGGGAGAAAACACATAAATCTGAAGATACATGTTCTTTCCCGTTATGAAAGCAAAACAATTCAGGTTTGAATCAGGAAAGACAGCAGCAGCAAAAAGGGACATAGCCCCAAATAAAGCAAGAAGCAGTCTAAATGCTGTGAAATGGACTAAGACTTGCAGGGAAGAAAGGGAGAAAAACTCAAATCACTTGGAAAACAAGAAAAAGACCCATCCGGACCCATTAAGTACTATTAATGTCCATGGGTGTCACAAAAATTGAAGAAATATGCCATGTTTGATGTATTTTTATATGTTACCTCACCCACTAAAGTCATAATTGGATCTTGCTATGGTAAAAGCTCCATGCGAGTTATACATGACACATGAAAAGATTGAAAAGAAAGAAGGTTTATCTATTTCCAATTGCCGAAAATATAGGGAGTTCTTGCTTTCAACTGAACCAGGATTTGGCACTGGTTACTGCAAACTTAAGAAAATAAATCCAACCTTATTGACTGAGTTGAGTCCTGCAAATAAATGGGCAAGTGGCAAAAGTTGAGTGGCAACCCGAGAAGGACCCCCAACATGTATTTCAAGATGAATAACCAAATAAAGAATAGCTGGGGAAAGCAGTAGCACATCAATTACAGGAAAGTATTTTGAGGTCCATGATTATATATCTAGACCAAACATAAAACACTCATAACTTTCTACCTCTTTTTTCCTTTGTTTTATAATTCTTAACGAGTGCAAGAGAATTATGAAGTAATAACCATAGGAGTATACAATTCCCTACTCAGATTGTACTCCCAGTCATCATCCCTGGAAGAATCACGTACTTGCCACTAGATCACACTATCATTCTCCATTAACATTGTCAGCATGAAGACTGTCTAACTACTGATCATTTTCTAACAATACTCATGCCTTACCATAAATGTTTTCACAACAATTTCAGTCTGTACTCATAAAAAATTCCACGAGCATCTATGTTCAAGAATTTTCGATGGGAGAACAGACATGCAAAACTCTTGCAGGGAGTAACAAGAATCATCTCAAACTAAGACTATGATTTTCGAGGTTCTAAAGCCATAATATTAAGACGATTTGAAATATGTTACCTTACTACTAAGAAAAAGCAACTCTTCTCCATGATCATTCTTCCATGATGTAACTTGACCGCCATATAGATACACCTATTCAAGCAAAAGTATAAATGTGATATGATTCCAATACACATGTTTTTTGAATTTTGAATCCATGTTAAATGATATTTAAACAATTCTTATCTTGTACTAAATACAAAAGATGCCTTCATTGACATTCACCTGGAAACATAATGAGAAATAGATCATGAAGACGGATGACTCATACAACATAGTTTTGGGCTAAACTCCATGCTCTATTGGCCACATCACTGAAGCGCTTAAACTTATATATTGTTCAAGAACCTGGATTAGCATTTATGAGTTCAGATGAAAGTTGGAACTATACAGCAGGCAAGCCACAATGTGCTCGATCAGCAACTATCATAGGTATGGGTAGCAAAAGACATTTGTCAGCTCATAGTAGACCACAAAAGCACCATAATGGATAAGCCAGCAACATTTATTATTTTAACGTTGTTAATTTGACATACCAATTCCAAGAAGCACACTTTCCTATTAGAAGATCGAGAAGATAAACTGATACTTCAAATAGAAATCAGATGGTACATATGTCAGGTGGGTTTTCCGTGCATCGGTAATACCCAAGTTGAAGTGATTACATTCAGTTCTCACTTGCTCTGTTGTGCATCTGTAAATAAAAATTACCCGAGTGAAGCGAGCCCGAAAAATGCATGACACCCAATTTATTGGGCAGAACATTCTCGCTTATTGTTCCGGTTGATTGGCAGGAGCAACTATGACCTCTTTGTAGCACTTTTGTAGGATTTTTTTGATAGGCCCTTTTCTTAGCTCACTTTGGAAGATATCTTGCCTCTCAAAAATAATTTAGACAAAAAAATCGAAAGCAGAGGAAAATTGTTCAACTTTTGGCCCCAAAGTAAAACTAAGTGCAAAATCAGGAGGAGAAAAACATGAAATCCCCATCCACAGTCAGGTACCACATGAGTCTGCCTCATCCAAGGTTGCTCATAGAAATCGAATATCGGACGCTATGTAAGGTGCAATAATCAAGCATATTCACCTACTCAAGAAATGCTTAAACGACCCATCAGTTACACAGTAGAATTTATCTCATCGATTCAACAATTTCACAGTAGAATTGGATTCAAAATTGTATCTTTACAAAATTATCTCGTTGTCAAATCAAACCCATCAAATTCCGTATATCCGATTGCTAATATCCATACAAAACACAGCGAACAGAATTTTAAAACTCCAATTCAGCATGAGATCATATGGGTATATATATATATATATATATAAGTACATTTATGTATCTACCTCTGCAGAACTTCCACGAATCTCCCTCAAAACCACCTTGTCGAGGCCATTAATGCCCTTGCAGTGCTCCACGAATATCGTCTCTCTCGACATCACATCACCTCACAGATCCCTCTACCCCAAAAGATTCTTCACAAATCCCAAATTCACAGATTACGCAACCTCTCCCCCCTCTCTCTCTCTCTGGAATATTGAAACCTCTGTTTCTCTGTGTTGGTGTTGGAGGAAGTGGGGACGGACGATCGGACAATGAAGGAAAATCGTTAGTGGATTTTGGGTGCTTCTAATACGATTTGGATAATTTGCGGAAATCTTTCTCTTATTTATTATTTTCTAAAAATATTTGTGATTATTTAACTAAAAATAAAAACAATCTCTATAATTTCTACACTTCACATTGGCCAATCTTCTTTTGACCTAAATTAATTTTTTTTGGTATTATTTTTTTTCACCTAATTTTTGAAAACTAATTTTACTGTCTACTTACGAGGATCTCAAATAACGCAAGAACAAAATTCGTAAATACACTAAGTCGATTTATAGCACTTAAAAAATTTAAACCTAAAACCCCTAAATCTTATCACCGACCAACCCTTGGGTTTTGATTAGTATTAATATTATTAGTTTTTTTGTATTTTTTCTTGTTATTAAATTTGTGTTAATGTTTTTTAAAATAATCATTCAACTTGATAAAAAATTAAAAAGTAAGAAAATTATGAATAAAAATCTAAAAGGTTAGACAAAAAAATTTTAAAAATAAATTTTTGCTATATTTAGTGTATTCGGTGTAGTTTTATATGTATTTTTTTAATTTTAATTCATATTATTGTAATTTTTAAATTTTTCTTATTGACAAAAATGAGTAAAGGCGAAAAATTTGATGTCAAATTATATAAAATATTAAAAAATATTATTTGTCTTTAAAAAAAATTTAATTGAATTTGTGCTAGTTTACTTTTACACTGGTGTCATAACTATACAGATCTTTTTCCCCGTAATTACATCTAACAAGGACAAAAGAATAAAACTTTATAACATACTTACCAATATCAAAGTTTTAGATTATATCGTGCTAAGAAAGTGAAATATGAGAGAGAGAGAGAGAGAGAGAGAGGGAGAGAGAGGGTGAGGGTCCATCACAAATGCAATAAACAATTCTTAATGGATAACTTAATTTTTTTTTATAACTCGGAATGTTCAGACTAATTTTTGCACATCTCGATTAATTTTTTAAAGAACTAATTCTACTGTTCACTTGCTGAGTTTTCAGTTCAAGCTAGCGCAGAGCCATGTATAGATTGACTCTATATAAATTAATACGAAAAATTAGTTAAAATGACAAATCTTGACTGATTAGGCTCATTTAAAGACATATTAATTTAATTTATAAGTCAGTGTCCGAAAGTTTTAATATAAAAGGTCTTTTTACAAACAAATTTGCTCCTGAACACGAAGCGATAATTTTATTTGATAACATTATTATTTTAAAAACTAACAAATAACG
>JABCMJ010006490.1:0-20317 GCA_014822125.1 Arbutus unedo
CAAACTTAGTAAGTGCGAGTTTTGGTTATCCGATGTGAAGTTTTTGGGACATGTGGTTTCTAGGAATGGTGTGTCCGTTGATCCAGGAAAGATAGAGTCCGTCATGAGTTGGTTACGACCGAAGAACGTCTTCGAGATCCGTAGTTTCTTAGGTTTAGCCGAGTATTACCGTCGATTTGTATTTGACTTTTCTTAACTAGCACCTCCAATGACACGATTGACGCGTAAGGGGACACATTTTGTGTGGGATGATGCTTGTGAGGCAGCATTTGAGGAGTTGAGGTGACGCTTAACTAGTGCACCGGTCCTGATTGTACCTGAGTGGGGAGTTGGCTACTCCGTGTATTGTGATGCTTCAAAAGAGGGATTTGTGTGCGTGCTGATGCAAAAGGAAAGAGTGGTAGCATATGGGTCGCGACAATTGAAGATTCACAAATGGATTTACCCTACACATGACTTGGAACTTGCAACCGTCGTTTTTGCCCTGAAAATTTGGCGACACTATCTTTATGGTGAGAAATTCAAAGTCTTCTCCAACCACAAGAGTTTGAAGTACTTGTTCTCCTAGAAAGAGTTGAATTTGCGACAGCGCCGTTGGATGGAGCATATTGAAGATTACGATTTTGACTTGCAATATCACCTGGGAAAGGCTAATGTTGTAGTGGATGCCTTGAGTCGAAAGTTGACACACTTAGCGAGTTTGGCGATCCGTGAGTGGAAGATGATGTAGGATTTGGGGCTTCACGCGACACACTTTGAAGAAGTTCAGGATGGTATCACTTTGTGCAATTTGACAATTCAATCGACGTTATCAACTCGAGTGATCGACGCCCAATTACACGATGAGGAAATGGATGAGTTACGTAAGAGATTTTTTAGTGGCAACGCAAGAGATGGATGGATGATTTACGCCGATCAAAGTATTCGTTTTCAAGGGAAGCTTTTCGTACCTATTTCGTGCCGAGAGGAAATCTTGCGAGAGTTTCACCATTCACCGTTGGCCGTACATCCGGGTGGGACGAAAATGTATCATGACTTGCGTCGGCAATTTTGGTGGCCGGGAATGAAAAGGGACATAGCCATCTTTGTCTCTAAGTATCTTATATGCCAACAAGTGAAAGCGGAACATCAATGACCCACTGGAGAGTTGCAACCATTACTTGTGACTGAGTGGAAGTGGGAGAATGTCACTATGGATTTTGTTTCAGGTCTAACAACGTCACTGAAGGGTCATGATGCTATTTGGGTGATTATTGATCGCTTGACGAAGATTGCTAATTTCTTACCTATTCAAATGACTGATTCTATTGAGAAACTCAGTCGTTTGTACATTCTGGAGATTATTCGCCTTCATGGGATTCCCGTGTCTATTGTGTCCAATAGAGATCCTTGGTTTACCGCACGTTTTTGACAGAGCTTGCAAGTAGCGCTTGGTACTCATGTTTTGTTTAGCACTGCTTATCACCCTCAAACAGATGGGCAATCAAAACGGACGATTCAAATGTTGGAGGATATGCTCCGGACTTGCGTGATGGATTTTTAAGGTAGCTGGGAGGACCACTTACCTCTTGTGGAATTTGCATATAATAATAGTTATCAATCGAGTATTGAGATGACACCTTCTGAGACCTTGTATGGGAGACCTTGTCGATCATCCGTGTGTTGGACTGAACTGGGGGAGACGACATTTGTCGGGTCAAACTTCATTTGAGAGACTACCAAGAGCATGAGAGTGATTCGTCAATGACTTTTGGCCACACAAAAAGCGACAACCGAGCAAGTTAAGAAAATTCGTCAAAAATTACTTATCGCCTAGAGCCGACAGAAGAGTTATGCTGATCGTTGTCGTCGCCCACTTTCATTCGAAATGGGGAATCATGTATTTTTGAACGTGTCACCGAGACGGGATTTATCACGATTTGGGCGAAAGGAAAAGCTTTCTCCACGATATATTGGGCCATTTGATATCATCGAGAGGATATGGGAGGTCGCTTACCGTTTAGCTTTACCACCAAGATTGTCGGGTGTGCACGATGTGTTTCATATGTCGATGTTGAGGAAATACAAACCGGATCCTTCGCATGTTTTGAAATGGTCCGAGCTTGAGCTAGAAGCCGACGCATCCTATGGAGAGGAGCCGATACATATCTTGGATTCTCGAGAGCAAGTATTCAGGGGAAGACTATACCATTGGTTCGGGTATTGTAGAATAACCAAGGCAAAGAAGACTCGACTCGGGAACGTGAGGACGAAGTTAGGAAGAAATATGCCCATTTATTTACAATTTGATTGTGTATTTCATTTGAACTTGATAGTCATTGAATTGTGATAAATACTGGATTGACATTATCAATGCTTGGGTCAATTCGATCTGCTTTACTAGTTTTTGTGGACTTGTTCAGTAGCACTACCCATATGCTCCAGGTATTGTTGAATTGTGTTTTATGCGACATTTTAATTTCATGGACGAAATTCTTTTAAGGAGAGTAGAGTGTGAAAACTCAAAAAACTTTTTAAAAAAATAATTTATAAATTGCCCAGAAATTTATTTTAACAAGTGGTTTTATGCACTTTATGTATATATAATGATTTGAGATTTAGGTGTGGTGTATGTTAAACAAGAAACTTATTGGTAACAAGTGTTACATTTGAGGGATGTGAGTTTAATTGGAATTTTTAAACCTTTATATCAGATTTTTTGGAAAAAAACTTATTTCCCACTTTCTTCCTCTCTCTATTCCCTTCACTCACTCTCTGTCTAAATCTTTCCTCAAATCTTTGCTCCCACATCAAATTCCTCTTGCAACCTTCAAGAATCAGTCATTTACGGAGGATATCTCAAACTTGATCGTGTTTTATTTGTTTGGAAGAGGAGTATTCAAAGATTTCTTTGATTTGGGGGTTAAAATTTGCTTTGGAAGCTCAAATCCTTCGATCCGACACTCTAGGTAGAGATCTTTTACCTCTTTTATATGTGTATGACTTGTTTTTGGTGTTTGACGAGTTTGATTGTTGGTTTAAAGTTTGAAAATGGAAGTTGAGAAATCTACAAAAAATTTGTAGATTTTCACGCAGTCTCTGCTATTTCCGGTAGTAGTATCTGTACTACTGGTAGTACTGTATTTCATTTTTGTCCAGTTCTGGGTAGTTCCTTTTAGTACCGGTAGTAGTGTCTGTACTACCGGTAGTACTGTATTCTTGTTTTGCACATTTTTTGACAGTCTCTATTAGTACCGGTAGTAGCGATTGTACTACCGGTAGTAGGGCTTGTTTTACTAAAAATTTGTATGTTTTTATTGAAATTATTATTAAAAATTTGAGTTGTGACCTCTAAGGGTAATGTTTGCACCTATCTTTGGACATATTTTTAGGATTTCTACCGCATGATAACAACGCAATAAGTTACGAATTAAGATGATGATTCCGAGACGTGTTCATTAATTGAGAGTTTAAGTTGATGAAAACGAACTTGTTATGTGACGCGTGACATGTGCAGGTGTGATGTGACACGCGACATGCGTTGGACACTTGAACGATACGATGTATGAACTAGACTCATCGAGAGGAATGCTAGGATGATTGTACTAGACTCCTTCGGGAATGCTAGGAAGGCCATGAACTAGACTCCCCGATGAGAATGCTAGGAGTGATGAACTAGTCTCCTACAGGATTACTAGGTATGAAAATAGAAAAGCAACGAGAACATGACTGATTGGATTAATAACATGCAAGGTGTGACAAACCGTTCTTTACAAACTTGTTGATGTTATTGACGTATTGACATGACATGATTCGTTTTTATCCTTTAACTTGAATTCTTTGGTGATCTCGCTATTATTGGACATGTATGTTCTCTTGTCACACCATGCATTTCATATCCATGTAAGATTGATATAAATTTCTCTATTAGACTTGTTAGCTCAGCTCTTTTATTTCTTTTCATGGACAACTCCGGACGTTTAGCATCGTTTGGCATGGGTGCTTGGGCTGTTGCATGATTTTTGAAGAGTCTCATATATATAGTTATTTTGTATCTTTTACTTAACCCTTTTTAAGAAAATGTGTTGTAACTCTATTTATTTTGATGACATACCTGATGTAATATTTTGAAAACTTTTATTTCATGTAAATGGTCAATGGGAGAAGGTGACCTATTATGTATCTATGATCAAAGTAGAATATTTATCTCCTTATGTATGGATATTTTGGAAGGATTTCATTGAGCTTTTGGCAATGATTCTTTAATACCCATTCATTTATTTAATTAGTCATGTTTTAAAATTTGAGGGCATGACATTGATTCATTATAGAGTGAGGCCTTATAGGTCAATAGTCTCGATGAGTTGGGTCACAATATTAAGCGTATGACAACTATTAATTATTAATAGAATCCACGTCCTTTTATAGGGATTGATAATATTCTCTTGAGAAAACTTATAAATTTCGATTATGTCCAACCCTGCAGGTGGATATTAGTATACGACATAACAAATAAGTTAAGTGAAAGGTCTCAAGAAATTTTATAGATGTTGATTAAATAAATTGTCAGTAATTTATTTTTAACCAATGGATATCTGTAATCTTAACGTGGAGACATAAATAAATATTTAATAATATGGAGCTTGAAATATAATTTTGATATATGGGAGGAGAATGCAATTATAATTCTGTAGTAGTATGAATTATAATTTATATAATTCGGAATTAATTCGGGCTGGACTACGAATCCCGACTAATATAGGAAGCCTAGCCCAAATTTCTCCTAGGGGTCACTATCGTTGCCTATATATACACCGATATGTCTTCTAGGTCGAAGACAACTTGATATTCAAAAGATTGAGAGAGGTTCTGTGAAGACAAATAGATTACGTTTTTTAGCCCACTCTCAGTACGTGATCAAGGTGCAATAGGATTACGGTAGAAGATCTCAAGGTCAGTCAAGTAAGATCATTCTAGCCCTGCTCAAAGTTCGATCTAGATCAAACTACAAAGATAATCGAGATCAACCAGACAGATTTCGAAAGTATGAACCCTAATTCTATCTGGTAGGGTTTCATATTTTTTTTGTATAAACTGTATGTGTTCATCACTAGGTCTCAGAAATCGATCCCTAATAATACGGTGCTGACAACGCCCTCACACTGCTGCGCACCTTCGGCGAAAGCCAAACATACACCATTGTCCTAGGTGGGTAGATGCGTGTACGATTCCACTCCCACGCCTGATTATCAAGTAGCAGCATGGGTGGTGGTATCACATGGATGAGGACTTCCTACATGTCCTCCGCCTCCTTTTCCTCAGGTGGCTCCACTTGAGTTGAATCTTGATCTATATCAACCAAGTCTCCCCACCCGATAAAGCTTGGGCCCTGATGGCCCTCAAATCCCTCAATCACCATGGAATTTATCTCATGGTCCTCAATGTTAATGGGCAACATCACGTCATCTAGCTCATAGTTTGACATCTGACATATACAAAATAGTTATACATTAGACTTACAGTAATATCGCATAATAGCTAAAACTGAACAACAGAAAAAAAAAAAAAAAACTGCAAGTCTATAAGGTGGTAACTATCTAGCGTAAAATAAAATACTCGATCGTATGATACTACCCAATCCCAAGGTCACAGGGGGGTGTCAAACCTAAGTTCTGATACCAAATTGTAACGCCCCAATTTCTCAGAACATTATTTAAAACCTTTTATTCAACTATTAAATCAATTGAAGTGTAATTACAAAAATACCCTTTTATTATCAACAACAGTAAAGTTAAGTTTCATCAGAGTTAAAGTGCAGAAATAGAAATAACATAAATACCCCTTAGAGTTTACATTTTATTCAAAAATAAATGAATAACTACCAAGGGTAAGCTAGCAAAACGCCACCATTACTTTCCTCGGCACATCTTGGCTCTTCATGCTTGGAAGGATACTTTGGCTACTCCACAACATCTGGTATGGAACACCAGGGCAGAGAAGTTACACGGAATGAGTTGTGACACTCAATAGAAAAACGTCACCGAAAAACCAACCCACAGACACAGATATACGGCAGAGCATAAAATTCAAGAAAAACATTCAAGTGCATAAAGTCACGTAGGTTCATTATGTACTCGTTCTTTTAATGTTTTTAAGAATACTCATTTCCCCTGATATTCCTTCTTACCCAACTGTCCAGTGTAGAGTACTCAGTTGATATTGACAAGTCTTTACCTTGGTAAGGGAGAGACCATCTACCATCTACAAGAGTCAATGTCTACTTCACTCTAACTAAACTCAACCAAAAATGTGACTTTGCTGAGTCAGGTATCAACGATCCTTAGCAGCTTCCCCTTTACCGACTCAAGATCCCTTAAGACAAGGCCGTCACTCCCTCGAGGCTCAGAGTTGTCGACTCAGACGCATCCCTAAGTCACCTCCAATCGAATATACCCATCTCCTAGTTGGGGTCCTTAATCAAATGGGATGACGCCGGGTGGGACTCAAATCCACATGGAACACAAACTTCATACGATGCCTAGAACACAACACTAGGCATGAAGACTAACAAACTTGGCTCAACAGCCACCAATTTTTTATTTATCCATTTAGCAAACCTACTTGTTCACTACATGTTTTACTACTTATAATGATCACCTAATACCCTTTGTTTTTGTGTTATGGTGACATTCAAACCGGTGTTCTTAACGTAGATTCTGGGTTATCACATAATCACCAAAACATGCTTTGTTCCAACTACTAGAATTTAACTGTTCATCAATTGTTCTATGTCAAACTATCAGCATGACAGCCACACATTTTCAACATTTGGCATGACGGTCCAATTACGTTCATCCATTGGCACGTCGACTGAAACTACTCTAACAATTAGCACGACGGGCCCATTCATGAAAACACCAATCTCACAGTAACTTAACAATGAATATACTCCAACTACTTGTTCCATGATCATAGATTACCCATCAAATTTCTCGTGGTCAAAGTTTGACCAAATGCACACATGAAGTCCCATGAGGACTCGTGGTCATACATATTGTATTCGTGGATGCATGTGCTGAGTGTACATACAAGAAAGTGCGGTACATGGACTAGATCTGCTGTTGGAAAGCCCGGACAACAATTTGTAAACTTTTTGTATTTCAGTAGGTTACTTGAGTGGCTTATAGCTTGTTCGAGCGGTCTGCCTAATTTTTGGATTTTGAATTATGTTTTAAAAAAGATCAGAATCTGTCAGAAATTAGCCAAGTTGCTTGAGTGAGCCATCGTTTTGGCATATTCTGATTCTAGATTTTCTGCTCCAAACAGCTCGATGTAAACCTTAACATGGTGATTTCTAGCATAAAACTGAAATTAAAGCGACATACAGTAACCTTATACAATATAGATTAAGAGCCCTTTATTAATTTCATATAACATTCAGTAAAATAATCAGATTTCATGCTTTGAACATTGATAAACATAAAACCCTATCATGCATATCTAAACCAAGAAATTGACAATAAACCTATTGTGAATCTAGCAATCTGAGGATTAGTATTAGTTTCTCCTACCTTAATCCTGATGACTAAGCGTGGAACAACCTCGAATTGATGGATTAGAAATCGGGAGAACCTCCTTCTCTCTAAACCTCCAAGAACTCTCGAGAACAACAAACTCTCTTTAAAATCTCTCTGATTTTCTAATAATATGAATATGTGTCCAAATACAATATATAGACTAGGTTTAAATATAAATTCCCCCATAAATGCGTATAAAATTGAATAAAACTCCAAATAAATATGATCTCAAAACGTTTTACACTATTAATACAATATCGCAATAGTTGTTGCGATTTGGAATTGGAATAGGCCACTCGAGTGGTCTACAAAAATAAAGGTTGCTCGAGCAGTCTCCCAATTTTATAACCCGAATTAAAATAAATAAAATTAAACTATTAACGAAAAATTCATTATTATTAATTAAAAATCTTAGGTTATTACAGGGAGTCTTCAGGTTGTTGATGGCAGTGATCAAATTGGATTCAGCTTCAATGCCGCTCCTTATGAGCAAAAAATCGGGGAACTTCCCCGAGCCAACATCGAAGGCGAACTTCTTGGCATTGAGGCAGAGGTTGTGGAGCTTCAGGATGTTGAAGATTTTCTGAAGGTCAACAAGATGATCACCCTCTTGTGAACTCTTGGCAATCTCATCGCCGATGTAAGCATCTATTGTGTCACCAATCTGCCTATCGAATATCTTGGTGATCATCCTCTAATATGCAGCCTAGATATTTTTGAGGCCGAAGGGAATGACCCTCTAGTAGAACTGCCCTCAAGGGCTAATGAAAGTTTTCTTCTCTCGATCCAGTCCATGCATGACAATCTAATGATACACTCAGTATGCGTCCATGAAGCTGAGACAGACATGTCTGGCAGTAGAGTTCACTAGTTGGTCAATCCTCGGCACAGGAAAATAGTCCTTCGGGTAAGCATTATTAAGGTTTGTGTAATCAACACAAACGCGTCACTTGCCGTTCTTCTTCTTGACTACAACCATGTTGGCAAGGCATGTATCTAATGGTTTGAACTATATTTTTCACACCAAAAGTATTTGTTGGCATGTTACATGTTGCATTTTGCAAATTCTTGAAAAAATGGCCAAGTTTTTTTGGATTGAGAATGGCCAACCATTAAAGGTAATTTTTCTGAGATCTCATGTCATAAAATAACTATGACTTTAAAAATGGTTTACCATTTGAAATATTGTTACTAGTAGCACTTATATTTTTCTCTCCTTTTAATTCTCGATTATATGTGTAGTTATGTGGTTATGTCTTCGCTGATCCCTTGTTAGCGACGCAAGAAGACTGAAGACACCGGTGTGGTGCTGGTCAATACTCCTCTGATACCTTAATTAGTGACTAGAAATTTTTTGGAGAGAAAATAAGATAGGAAGAACAATGTTAGAACGATAAGCCATATCCGCGCTGTCCTTTTAGGATTGGACGTGCTTCATACCTCCCTTGTTCTTTGAGTCCTACAAAGAGTCTTCTTCAACGAGTCATTATAAGATGATTCCCTCAAGCTGTTTGGGAGTCTCTATCTATACGGATAGAGACTTTATCCTTTTAGATACACATGCGAGGTGATATGCTCTCATTGAGAGTCTTCTTATATAGCCTTACTGTCCATCTGATACAGGTCTCTATTTTTGGATAAGTAAATAGCCCATTTTCCTCAGGTCGAGAATCGTTCTAGTCGAGTAAAAGTCCAGACCAAATAACCAAAGAGACCACGTGAAAAGAGTCAAGAGGGCCTCCTTGGTTGTCCGTTTCCTACATATCATTATGCAAAATGGTAAGTCTTGAACTACAGGAGAAATACCTATGTACCTTATCTTGGATCTTTTCCGGCCTAACAATATCACATGGAATACAAGAGAGGCCTTGAATGAGTGCAATTTGGTCACCCATTTAAAAGGTGGATAAATACTATCTACTTTATCTTAGGTTCATACCAGTTTTTTGTACAATAATTAGAATACAAGAGAGGCTTCGAACGAGTGCAATTTGTTCACCCATTTAAAAAGTGGATAAATATTATCTACTTTATCTTAGGTTCATACCAATTTTTTATACAATAATTAGATTTTAAAAGCACGATTTCCAAATCAGCCATTCATTTTATAGGATGTTGTTTTATAGCCAATCTTTAAAAAATCTGCTCAAATATTAAACCAATTAGTGTTTGATAGAGAAATAATTGTCCTGTTTTAAAAATTTTGTGAAGCATATTTTGATATTCAATTGAAATTTTTTTACAAGTCGTTAAAAAATCAAGTCTTACAAAATAAACGAATTCAATAATCAAAATGCAACTCGATGTACAAACTGAATAACTATCATCAAAATAAATCATCTAATGCGAAAAACAGCATAAAAAATATAACTTTATGAGGATGAAAAAACTATCTCTGGCCAATTGAGTAAGCAATTGAGCTTTATTCAAAACAGTGGCCAGCCCAACTCATTTTTTCTCAATCTAATGGGCTTTCTATATTTAGACATTTTATTGTAGTTCTATTTCGCTAGTTACAATTACTTAGTCTGAAGAGTCTAGAAAAATGATAAGGAGAGTTCAAATTATCTCATTTTGGCACAACAAAGTACAAATTCAATCTTGATGTACGGATGAATAACAAAAATAAAGAATAGAGTTAGAGTATGTAGAAGAAAAAATGAATAAGCAAAATAAAGAAGGTATATTAATTAGAAAAAAATAAAAAGTAGAGTTAGTTTGAAAGCATTAAATCTTAATCAGTAAGATTGTGGTTGGATCTTGCTAAACTGATAAAAGTTAAGTCTGGCATGAAAGAGAATAGACTGTCAACTTAGCCAAGGTGATTGCCTGAAACCAAACAAAAATTCTGAAAATATGAGAAATCATTTCCAGATCACTTGATGGGTTGGAGCAGGCAAATCATCCTTGGCTACACAACAGCTTATTATCTTCATGTGAGACTTTCCTTCTTCCCTCCTAATTTTCAACTCAAATGTCTCCAATGAGAACTTGCCATGTAATGGTTCTCCAACTTCTCTATTTATATCCAAAAAAAAATTCTCCATCTGTCAATTTGTGTTCAGAATATATTCCATTTGGGTTTGGAAAGGACCAAATCTAGATCGAATGTCAATTAATATATAAAGCTTAGATAATTCTTAATTTATATAATTTTACACCCAATTAATTCAATCTATAACGGTTCGATACACCCATAACGAAAACCGTTATTTTATAAATAATTTTATTTTTTATTCTTAAAATTATTTCATTTTTGTCGTTCGTCTTTAAACTAATTTTTTGTTAAAGCATTCCTTAAAGTTTGCAATTTTGCACCCAGTTAATCTTTAGATATGACCAAAAAAGTTTTATTAAAGATAAAAATAATTCAAAATAATATGAGTTTTTTTATTATTTATATGTGAAAAAATTTCATAAATTGGAGATCTAAATAACAGTTGTCCATTTTTAAATTTTAAGTGAGTTGAGATTCTTCCAAGATGGCATGCTCATGCTTGCCGCGTGATATATCAATCTCCACACGTGGCCGAGCAATGTCATCCTGGTGTCTACGTGCGCCCAAGCAATACCACTCTGGCGTCTACGTGGGGTCCACTGCCATTCTGCCCATTATTTCACGTACTGGACTCTCATCTCTCGGCCCAGCCTCGTATTTCGCTACAAGCATCTACCATCTGTTCCCATTCGGCCCACTACTGACTTGTGAGGTATGGGCCTTTTATTGTTGTCAAATTTCAGAGTAGTGGGTATTAAATTAATATCACCTCAAGACATTCGAGGTATATTTGATGATTTTAAACGCATCGCATGTGATGCAGAACTGGGCACGTAGTTTAAGCAAATTGGTTGTATATATGTTCACTGAAAAAGATCCAAAAACTTGTACAATTTGGAAGATAAAACAATATTCTATTATGCCATATATATGAAATGGGGACCCATTGATATTAATTACTATTGGGTAGGTATTGCATACATGTTTGCTGTTCTGTGGGGCTATAAAATTTTAGCCTATCACGAGTTGTCACATATTTAAAGCCTGATAAATATGTTATAATAATTTGTCAATTAAATATTACCAAGTGTCTATAAGTCAAAAGTCAAAGTTACATGGATAGTCCAATCATATAGCGCCACGTGTTAAAATGATGCAATTTTCTATTTGTCAAGCTCGGCCAATCAAATTAAGCCATTTGGCGAAAATTATATATATATAATTATTCTTCATAAATGAGTAAATAAAGGATAATTATGAAATAATAATTATCTCATTTAAAATAAATAAGAGATAAATGTAAGAGAGTTGGAATTGTTCCAAACTCTTCATCCCACATGCCCTATAAATGGAGGTGGCCTCCATCATATTGGACACGACTCTCACTCATCACACAAGTTTTCAAAGAGCTCTAGAGAAGAACTTGAAGAAACTTCTGTCGACTAATTCAAGATTAAACTTTCAAGCCCTCGATTCTGTTGAAAAAATAGTGTTAGAATATATATTTGATTTGTTCAAAACTATTAAGGAGTGAATGAAAAATTGAATCTTATTCATTTTCATTTAATATTGGTTGAAAAAATTTAAATAGAATTTATTTATATTGAATTTTATATAATTTTAATGAGTCATTTATTAGTGTAGAGTTGTATCTAGTCGATGACATCTATTCGGATGAATATTTATGTCACTTCCTTTCGTGACTAAATTCTTCTATATAAAGGTGTTTTCTCCATTTGTTGACATAGACTTTTGAGGAGACACATGTTAGAGTATTTTTTGGATTAATTTTTTATTTATTCTTTTGAGTTTTGAGTCTTCAAATAGTATGGTAAGTCTTAAAGTGACCTTCGTAGACATAAATACATACAACACCTGTTCTCATTTGAGGTTGGTATCTATGATACATAACGTCAAAAGACAAAATATGGATCTGTTACTCAAGGGGTGTTGACTAGAGAACAAGTGACGTATCGAGGGGAATGAGGTTTAAGTTTATCATTTAAGAGTTGTCTCAATGGAACCCTACCTAGCTGACTGAAGATTCCAAGATCTAGGTTCAAATGGATAACGAAGTTGTGTGTGACTCAGTAATATCATTGCGGAGATAACTTCTCCTAATCATTCCTAGGATACAACAGTGATACCTGCAGCGTTATCTAGGGTAGGTTACGCTTTTAATGATTCTCATATCTTAAAAATCCAAGTGGGATATGGTTGGATACTCTTAATGGGAAGTAACCTATATGAGTGAGAAGAGGCCGCTTCTATGAAAACGATAAGGCTTAGTTCTCTAAAACACTCGTGAAATCAGGAATTGCCCAGGGCCAAAATGGGCATAACCGTAAGAACCAAATATGCTCGGAAAGATCCTGTGTGAATTCTATTGTCTTGGTTCACAAAAAGCTGAACAGTTTAAGGCATTACGTCCACTGATTAGCAAGTAAATCTGATAGTCTTTCACAAGGGAAGGTTCAAAACCAAAAGTTATCCTATGCAGGAAATTTTAATTTGTACTTTCTCTGTCGTCTATATTATTTTTTGCATCATTTATCCAACTAATTTTTATTCATGTGGGGGATTGTTGGAAAAATAGTATTAGAACATATATTTGATTTGTTCAAAATCATTAAAGAGTGAATGAAAAATTGACTCTTATTAATTTTCATTTAATATTGGTTGAAGAAATTCAAATAGAGTTTATTTCTATTGAATTTTATTTAATTTTAATGAGTAATTTATTAGTTTAGAGTTGTATCTAGTCACTTCCTTTTGTGACTATTGGAAATAGTCACAAATTCTTCTATATAATGGTGTTCCCTCCATTTGTTAACAGACTTTTGGGGAGACATATGTTAAAGTATCTTTTTGATTGATTTTTTATTTATTGTTTTGAGTTTTGAGTCTTCATATGATAGAATACAAGTTCATTATTTGGTTCACTAGGCCCATTGATAGGAGTGCTACTTCAGTGTGATTTGATTATTTTATCTTAGGAGACAAGCACCTATTCAAATCGTAAGCACCATAGCGTGGACGAAATTTATCTTAAGGACATAGTGTCTAACACTAGATTTGATCTTTTCCATGCGATTGTTGGGTTCTATTTTTCTATGATTTCGTTGTTTTATATCACGATAACACAAAAAATACACATGAATTTTCTAACAGATTCAACATTCGAAGAGAAGCAGGATTTATTTTCTGTGATTAGAAATTACATCAGAGATTATAATCCTATTTTTCATGAATAATTGATAAATTAATTTTGTTCATTATTTTTCTATCTTTGTTTATAGACTCGAAATTTGTGGTTACATATATGTTCACTGAAAAAGAGCCAAAAACTTGTACAATTTGAAAAATAAAACAATATTCTATTATGCCATATATATGAAATGGGGACCCATCGATATTAATTACTATTAGGTAAGTATTGCATACATGTTTGTTGTTTTGCAAGCGAATCTTTCAAAGAGAATCCTATCAATATTGCATTGAGGTACTCTTGGTAGCTTAGGAAAAGTGTTCCACTCTCTAAAATAGAATTAGAGATCCTACTGTGCATATTACAGTGTGCTACTCGTTCAAATGACGTTGTTTTGCATACATATTTGTTGTTTTGCAAGCAAATCTTTCAAAGAGAATATTCCTATCAATATTGCATTGAGGTACTATTGGTAGCTAGGGAAAAGTGTTTCACTCTCTAAAATAAAACCGGAGATCCTATTGTGTATTGCGCATAGTACGGTGTGTTGTTCGTCAAAACGACGTTGTTTTAACACATACAAAATTGTCCGGAAACTTTCCGAATACTATCCAAATTTTCAAGTAATTTTTTGCGCGCCAAAACGATATTATTTTGACACGCAGCACACTATGTTGCTGTGCGCAATGCACAAGTACCTCTAAAACATATCAATCACATCTATATAAGGTTTGCTCAACCATCTTAATCCATGCCTGCTATCTTATTTGAAGGGCATTAACTGTTTCTGTTATTTAGTTCATTTCCACATTCTTGCAGCTGTCATGATATACAAATTATTGAGTGATCCATGGTAAAGATTTGATAATTTGTCAATATTTTTTGTATTTTAATAATTTTTGATTGACGGATTCTTTTCGTAATTATTTATTATTTAATTATCATAGTTATTCATTATGGTGTCGTGTTTAGGTTCGTTGAACTTTGGGAGGATTATCCTATTGCCTGTTGGATCGTAATTGTTCGGATATAATTATATTTGTACTAGATAATTATATTTTTATTATCCTAACCGTGTCTATTCGGACAATTGTGTTCTTATCCGATTAGAATTATTTCCTTCAAATTCTAATCGGAATCTATCCCCGTCCCTCCCTCTATATACATGACCGTCTCAATTCCTGTTCACTTTCTGCCAATTTTGCGGGTTGTGTTTTCGAGAATTCCGAACAGGTAACCACCCTCTCGACCGGTTTCTTCTCTCTCTCTTGCTAGTCTATCTCTCTCTTTCCCCCGTAGTCTCGCTCTCTCTCTCTCTCTCTCTCTCTCTCTCTCTCTCTCTTGTGCTCTCCATTCCTATTAACCCTGGCATGTCTACGAACCATGTATGTCAGTGTCAGTGAGCCGTGTTAATTAGTGCTTTGATCCATGTCATGACCTTGCGAGGATGACGAAAGGGAGCCTAACGTATAGGAGCGTCATGTTCGGGAACTTGATGTATGAGAGCATCGAAGAAGAAGTAATAATATAAAAATCTACTAAATGCGAAAAGATTTATGCACGTCATTGTATGATTTATTATTCATATGGTTGTTTGGGGTTATACGTAAGGTAATAGTGAAGTTTGGTTATTCTAGTGAATGTTGTTATCACTCATGAAGTAAATCATTGTTTCTTAACATTTGACGCTAGGTATCGAGAAAAGGGTTGAGATGGGGCAAATTAACTCAGGAGGTAATTATATATCTGTGTGAGCGGTGGTTGATAGTAATATATGTGTGAGGGTGAGCGGTTCATGATAATATATTTGTGATGGATGATAAGCAGGAATTTAGAAATCATTGGAAAGCTGCCCAATTTAACACACACTGCAGTAGAATGGTGGTAGTTGAAACTGTAGTCAATTCTAACAAAGAATCAGGTTGCATGTGCGCAGTTCGACCCATGCATGCCCAAATGTTTCGTAAACTTCTGGACCACGGACCACCACCATCCCCCCCCTACTCTCTCTCTCTCTCTCTCTCTCTCTCTCTCTCAATTGACAAATGATTTTATCACTTCTAGTGGAGCTTTCCTTTTCCTCCCACCACAAAAGAAACAAAAACAACAAAATAAAGAGGAATAAACAAATACCAAAACAAATATAATAATCTCATGAGTGGAGGGCGATACAGAATGGGTACGTATTACTATAACGACATAATAGTTGTGGATTCAACTTAATACACACATTTTTACAAAGAATAAATTAAGAAATAAAGAACGCAACAAGATTTACGTGATTTTTTAATTGCATAATTAAATATGTATATATTTACGGCTCTCATGCATGCACTAATTTTACTGTGTACCAAATGATTTTACATTGTCCCTGAGTCGTCCAAACCAGCGTTGACCTCTAAACTCTTGCAATCTGATTAGGAATTAAGTACCATATCATAATTAACAAATTCATAAATTAAATCATTCTCAAAGATTCACAAACTTAATAACAACATTCAAACACGATTCATAAAACTGAAAGTTATGTAATAGGACTTTCGTGGTGATTTACTTTTAAATTAAAAATCATAACAATTGAGTCCATATTATTCCAAAACTGCCCGTACTTTTTATTTATTTATTTTTGTTTAGGATCACATAATTCTATGGAATTTGATATACAATTTATTTTTATTCAATTAACAATACATTTCTTCAAAAAACAAATTACAAAGAATAAAATATTTTGTTTCCAAAAGTCCTTTTTTTTTAATATATATATATATATATATGTGTGTGTGTGTGTGTGTAGAAAAGGAAGAGTAAAAAAATTAATGAACAAGATTGCCTTAAACTTAGACATAATTAAGTTGGCAAGTGGTCCAACAAGACGTCCAAATTAATAACTGCCAAAACCTTGCTACCTGACCTTTGATAGATTGTTTTATGAATATACATGGTTTCCAGCTATTATCAGATCCTGCTTTTACACACACACACACACACACACACACACACATATAGCGTTGACAGGGGATGGAAAATATTTAAAATCGTTTCCACCTGCTCCGCGGAGAGAATAGAGAGAGAGAGAGAGAGAGAGAGAGAGGGAGAGTGAGAGGAGCTCACTCTTGTTTCTGGATTTAAGACCTCCTCATGCCATTGTGATTGAGGACGAGGGTTTTGACGTTTTGTTCTGCTTTCTTCCCCAAATGGAGCAGGTCCCTGTAAAGGTAACGAATCTAATTTCATTTTCTTTGTTTCTGTCCCCAATATTTTAATTCACTATATTTTCAATATTCCCCATTTTGTGCTTTTTTTTACTTTTTGAGGCTTTTTTCTTGATTTGCATATTATTATAATTATATATAACAGTCCACTAGTACTACTTTTTGAATATGAAGTAGTAGTGTTGGTGTTAGATAGTTTGTACAATCGGACCGAATTTGCACCCCCTTAAATTAACCAACGGCGGTTCGATCCAGTCCTATCCATTTCGATTTTCATTTTCACCCTTAGTCTTGATCATAGTCTGCCTGTATCATTTTCCTTTTTGTTCCTCTTTTGTTTTATAGTTTACGTGCATGATTTTCTAATTTGGATGGATATATCCATTGCTCACATCAATTAGTACAAGTTATATCGGATGTGTTTAATTAGTAAAATATGTATGATATGATTACTATAGATCACCAATTACAGTAGTATATATATTCATGTTAATTAAATCAAGCAATTCACAAACTCAGCTAGCGCCCAATAATCTCTCTTGAAATATATATATATACTTCTTATATTAATTAACGGATATTTTCAAAAAAAACTGTTGAGATATTCATTTTCTTAATATTGTATGCTATATCCCTACCAGAATAGAAAATGTGTTTCAATTGAGCTGTTAGTGGTAAATTGAGTTTCAAAAACAGGATTAATTTGACCGTACATCAAATGTTGGTGGTCAGCGTCAACATAAATTGTGGGGGTATATACGTTTTGGGAATGACCGCGGCTGTGTGAATTTTCTGGGTGTAGGGTCTTTGTTCACTGATATACACGGTACTCGTATATGAGTGTCATCCAAAATTTAATTATTTTTATAAGATAAAATGTATAGTGATTGAATAGTTACAGATTTTCAATTAATTTCATTTTTAACGTGGAATATACCTAATCGACGTGGTGAATCGGGGCATTTCATTATTAGACAGCATCTTCCTAAGAAATTTGGAATGCACAAAATATTGTTTGGTTTGCAAACTCAGAAGACTCTGCAAATGTTTGTGTTGCAGTTATATATGATTGGATTTGGTTTGAACTTAACTTATATGGTTTACATGGAAGCAGATTGACTCCATAAGTTTGGACAAAACTGCGACTGTAGTGGTAGATATTGAGAGCTTGCAACAACCCACAGACAGAAGCTCTGGGAGCCCCAAAATTATGGTGATCAGTGTTTCAAATAGCATCATTAAATATTATTAATATTGCTTAACTTTTTTTAGAATATCCTCTTCATTGCAAATGTATCATTTTGTATATTGCTTGTAGAGAGCCCTCTCTCGTAAATGGTCTTATCGAGCTGAGAGATTGACGATTGCTGAGGATGAATATCCTAAGAAATCCCTACTAAAGGGTATGTTATATTTCTCATTCTTGTTTTTCTCCCTACCCCTGTTGCTTCTTTGTTTCACAAAACTTACAATTTTGTAACTCAATATTCAGTTAGTTTCACAAAAATATATGTACATATACAAATTAAATCGTTTGTATTACTTAGCAAACCAGTTTATCTTGAATTAGACACACAAATTTAAATTTTGTTTAGTGCCATGACTGCGTTAATAATTATAATTAATTATTATCTCCATCTTAGTTTTTTCTTTTCTTTTTTTTTTAAAAAAAGAAAAAAGAAACAAACAAACAGTACTGTATGAGAATGCCCTGAAGATTTGAATGTAGATTTTCTATCATGCGTGCACTATAGCATATGGGAGCAAGGTGTGTGCGATGTTTGCCGAGTAGATTTGCCACTAAAAACTCCAGATTGATCAGACATCAGAAAACTATTTGATCATTGCACATTTATCTTAAATTTTGTTTATTAAAATCATGTCTAGCTAAAAAAAAAAAATTATCAAAACAAATGTGCATTCACATATCTATCAATATCCTATATTTTTATTTTTATTTTTATTTTTTTGAGGGCGCACTTGCCCACCAAGAAAACAAAAAAAAAAATGAATAGTTCAGATCAAATGACCGAACCTCGGACAGGATGCTCATAATATTCAGTAGTAATTGATGGAAATATGACTAAGAAAATTGAGTGGAGATTATTGAATTAACTTTTTTTTACATCCTCTGTTTTCTTTTTTGCAGGAAATTCGCAAATGGAGCCTCTGAAGCAGTCAATACAGAAATCTGTGAGTCTAACATCAGCTAATCACGGCGGCTCTAATAATGTTTTAGAGGCTTCTGAGGGTGGGCGGAACAAGAAGTTGAATCGCTTCTTGACGGTTAATCCTCGGAAGATCCTTTGCATCTTTGCAACCGCGTAAGTATATCCATTTATCCAATTTTGTCCCCAACAATTTCAGTTCTCACCGTACTAGTCCAATTTCAATCAGCCATAAAGGCAATACAAGTACGGTATAAGATATTTTGATAACCCTCAAGTATATGATCCGTTTCCATTTGATCTCCAAAGTTCCAGTTTTGTCAATCTCATCCTTTAAACTTCAAAACTATGCACCATAACGATTATGAAGTCATTGACGAACAAATACTTAGTACCTAATGATATCATTCAAGTTCTCTGGATTGTGATTTGGAGTTTTGTTCATTTCAATATTGTGGATATGAGGAGTGGAAGCAGTCTTTGCGGGAATTATGGCAGACATTACAATAGACTCGAGACCATTGGAGGTGGAGGAGGAGAGAGCTCAAGGCAACCCCTGAGGGAGAGAGTGGAGAGGGGTCGAACCAGAGAGTAAAATGCTTGTATTCAATGAGGAATAGGTAAATGTTGTTGTGTCTTTAATGCTATGTCAACTTTCTCTTATATAGGAGTCTCAAAGAAGGAGGAAGCTAGCTGGTGGGATTTTTTCTTATTAGAGGGTCACAGTGGTGGTTGGCATAGCCTTATTTGGGTATTATAGTCAGAAGTTGTGTATCATAAGGCTCAGAGGTAATTTAAATAGGTGATATATGGAGACTTATATCATGGGGAAGTATGTGGTACAAGCTCTTAGGTGTTGTGATACATCTTCCGACGTATCAGGTAGAAGATGGATTAGGTGTGGGTGGTGCCCCTCTCTTTCTAGGATCGGTCAAGTTGGAGTTTGCCCGAGGGAAGACTCTTCCTCCTTGACAATCCTCTTACTCTAGCCTCCAAACCATATGCCTCCTTAGGTCCCGAGTCAAGTCCCTAGAGTCGCCAGCTCGCGAAGCTTTGAGTATGGAGGAATGACATAAGATTAGTTTCTTATTGGAGACAAGTGTTTCGGACCTCGGATCCACGTGGGTGGAAGCTCTTCCAGAGGTGTCTAGTGGAGGACGACTTCCTGATACCCA
>JABCMJ010006491.1:0-15987 GCA_014822125.1 Arbutus unedo
CAAACCAAACAACCCCTGTTAATTTTCATTTTCATTTCATCACATTTTTTGTTCATTTTTATTTTCTTTTGGGTTTCCATGGTAGCTGTGGGTGGACCATACTTAAGGAAAGAAAAGGTGGAGAAACAAACTGTCTTTGTTGTTTTTCTTTGTTCTTGGTTTTGGGTTTTCTTCTTTCCAGTTTCTCCTTTTTGGAAAATTTTGGATGCAACACTTGTAGCATGTTATTGCCATCGGGTGGCATTCTTAATCAATCAGAGTTAACTGTTGGAAATTAGAATGTAGGGTTCATTCTATCTCTCTCTCCCCCTCAAATAAATAGAGAGAGAGAGAGAGAGAGAGAGAGAGAGAGATGACCTGTTTTGAAAAACAAAAATAGGAGAAAACACTTAGTGCAACTATTGCACTGATCGAATCTCAAATCTATATATGAATTGGTTTGTGATATCACATTAGTGCGAATCCAAGGTGCAAAAGTTGCATCCAAAATTTTCTCATTGTTTGGCCAGTGTGAAGGCAAAGGAATAAAATTTTGGTGGAGTACATACTCAACGTTAAACATATATGCATTAGGACTCAAAAGACCGGACCCAGACCCACTACCCAACTAGCGGATGAATTAAAGTACAATAATGGGGAGGGCCACAAAAGGGTTGGGCTAAGGGGTCTAATCTAAAGGGACCCATTTGCTTTTTGGGGCTTTCATGTACAATTTCATTTCTTTTCTTTTTTCCCTTTTAATCCTATTCTATTGTTATAGAACAGTGAATCGGGTCTAGTTGATATCTTGCCAACATAGGAACGAATGCTCTGTTATGTTGTGTAACATTAACTTATTAATATCATATTATTTTCTTTGCTGATAAAAAAAAGAGTAAAATATACCCCAATTTACTTTCTTTTGTCAATAGCGCCCTTATATTTTATATCCAAAATTTTCTATTTTGTTCATATTTTGAAAATTTTTTTTTGCTGTAACTTGTTTCAAATATGTTGGACTTTGAATTTACTATGTGATACTATAGCTCCTTTAAATCACACACGTGTGAGAAAAAAAAACACACTTGCGACAGTTAATATGTGTAAAGACGTGAGAGCGATGGCGTGCCAGGAGCTAGAATTTCTCCGAGTGATGTTGAATTGCACCACAAATCCAACTTCCTTAGACATTGTGCACGGCCTAAGAAAAGCTGAGGATGAGTTGGTTTGAGTTTTGCCTCAATCAAGAGGACTTCTAATTTCAAGTGAAAATAAACTAAGCGAAATATAAAATTGAACAGGCTAAATTATATTGAATGACGGGAAAAATGAACAAATCAAACCACAGAGAGTTTCTTCTACTTAGGTAAGTACGTGTAATACTCAAAACAAATCTAATTTTGGCTAATTGAAAGCAAAGAAAATAATAAAAACTAAATAGCTTAGAAATTCATTCTCTTTCTATCCCATTTTCATAGCCCATTATTTCAATTTGGGACGTCCCAAAATGAAAGTTCACTTTCTAAAAATAACAATTGAAATTCGGTTAAAAAAATTTCTCCCCTTTGTTTAAATAAAACTTGTACTATACACAGCAATCAAATCAATGGTGTATTTGGAAAGAAAAATATTTTTTGCAGTAATGATTATGTTTCCCTTAAAAGTTATAATCCCGAAGAGGAACTACGAATTTGGGACAAAGGGAGTATATGTGTTTAATGTTGGTTGGTACTGGACCTCTTTTCCACATGGCCTTGCATTGTATTTATAAGCTTTCCATTAAGCCACTAGCCGTTAGGAACAAACTACTATTTTTTAGCCCGTCATCTTCATCCACTTATGCAACAAACAAATCCTTGATTGCCACGTGTCCCATTACCTTTTAACTACTTGAGAAATATTGGACATACACTCCATATCGTCACATGTTTCCATAGTTTTAGGATATGATTTTCTCTCGGGCCCCACTTTATTTTACTTGGCCAATGTTTAAATAAAAAATTCTTTTCTCAATTTCCACTAGGACCCATTCTTTTTTTAAATTTTCTTTTTTGATTATTGTTAGGGATCAATTCCCAAGACCTAGTGATAAACGCACACAGATTATATAACAAAAAAAATATGAAGTCCTACTAGATGGATTAGGGTTCATACCTTTGAGATCTCTCTAGTTTGATCTCAACAATTTTCATAGTTTGATCCTAATCAAACTTTGATTATGGCTGAAATAATTTTGTTCGATAAATCTCGATATCTTCTACCATAATTCTATTGCACCTTGATCATGAACTGAGTATGGGCTCAAAATCATGATCTCCTTGCCTTTACAAAACCTCTCAATATTTCAAGTATTAAGTTGTGTCCGACCTATAAGGCACAATGGTGTTTATATAGGCAACCATAGAGACCCCCAAGAGAAGTATGAGTTGGGTTTCTTATATAATTTGGAATTCCTAATCCAGCCCGGATTAATACCGAATTATATAAATTATAATTCATACCACTATAGAATTATAATTACATTCTCTTCTCATATCTCAAAATTACATTTCAAGCTCCATTTTATTAAATGCTTATTTATCTCCCCACGTTAAAATTACAGATACTCATTGATTAAAATAAATTACTGACAATTTATTTAATCAACATCTATTAAATTTTTTGAGACCATCCACTTAACTTCTTCATTATGTTGAATAATATCCACCTGCAAGGTTTGACATAATCGAAACTTATAAGCTTCATCAAGAGGATATCATCAATCCCCATAAAAGGACATAGATTCCATTAATAATTAATAGTTGTCATATAATTAATATTGTGACTCAATTAATCGAGACTATTGGCCCACAAGACCTCACTATATAATGAATCAAAGTCAACAATATTAAATGTACACATCTATTAATTATCTTTGGGTTAAGAGCACAAGCACTCATAACAATCATGAGGTGCGAATTGTATTATACTGTTAGTATAAATACGATTACCTCAATGTGGTCATGTTCAATACATACAGAGTGTACTAACACAGTGAGTTAAAACTATACAATTTGCTGTAGTCAAGACAGACCTACTGAAACACTGTATTACAATCCTACTGGTGGTGTGTCCAATTCTACCTAAGACTATGACTAAATACTTATATTCTACAATAATCGATAATCTGATCCTCTGCGTGTAAGCCAAACTCTACATACTAGATTATCTACTATGTGGAATAAGAGATACTCATGCACAATATGATAAGATATAATGCAAACGTTGACCATAAAGATTCTCATCAAGAAAAGGAGTAATTGTTTAAATAATTCAAACAAATATCCATTACATGAAGTCATGGCTTTTAGTATAAAATCCTAACAGTTATAACATTGCCCCCCTCAAACCATGTGTTTCAGTGGAATAAGACTAGGTTTGGATATGCGAAAAAGCCCCGCACACTTATTTAAGTATAACCGCCTCTTTTCCTCTCGATTGGACCTCTATCAATGCCATAATGGCTTCGTCACCATAACCTTTTTAAATATTTACTCGTTACCTTATGCCTTGCACTTTTTATCTAGCTTTATCATTATTAGCTCCCATTTTTCACATTTCTGCAACCTTACTTGAATATCCATGGTGACACATCGATCAAAGGCCCCACGAGATTCAGATAGCCCTGGATGACAGCGTCAGATGCTCCTACTCAAAAACTGGGCCTCCATTGACCACACTACTGTCATTCATGTTTTTGGTTCTCAAACCCAAGATAAACTTTTTGGACTGGGCCCTTGCTTCAAATGTTTAGTTCCCAACTATTTCAGTGAGTTTTATCTTCTCTTGAAGGCAAACTCCCCTTTCATACTCTCAAGCCCATCTAGAGTCATTACAATCTAACCAAACCTTTCTGTTTATGGGCGTCTGCTTCGTGAAAATACAAAAAACCGTTTTTATAGTTGATATTGGACAAAAGGTTGTATTTGTCCCATTACAGGTTTTTGAGTGTTAAAAACGTCTCCAAATGCTGCATTGTAATCCCAAGATCCTAAAGCAAGTTGAAGAATTGATAAAGGTCAAAAATCAAGTGAATAGAAGCTAGGGAAAGAAAAATAGAAGTCCGGAAAAAGAAATTAAAATTTCAGACGCAAAACAAAAAGCTTCTCGATAGAAATCAGTGCAAAAGGGATATCAACTCGAGTCCAAAATTCACCCAACTTAACAGAGTGATACATTATGATGTTGAGAACATTGTTTATGAAGAAAACAAAGCTTGGAATGACCTTTAACTGGGTCAACAATGCAATAAAATAGGACTGGTGCGAAGTAGACACAATTTATGAAAAATGATGTTTCTCCTAATTTTATTATTGGAATTGAGTGCTTCAAATTGGAGATGTTAGAGAATGCATTGCTGACAGTGTATGCAAAAGATCAGAGTCTAATTCTACTCCTAGAGGTCTATAAAAGCTCTCCAAGTTGGTCAAGAAAATAGCCAACACCTTCTATTAGTGGCAACCGACTTCGTGGACTTTTGTAACACCTTTTTAACTATTTTAGACATTGTAATTTAATGTGCCAAGATATTTTAGGCCTTTTAGAGTATTTTTCCTTGCTTATATAAGAGAGTATTTTTGTTAGTTTAAAGGCGAGAAGAAAAATAGATAAAAAGTAGCAAAATAATTTTTTAAGTTTTAATGTAAGTCTTATTTTTAGTTCTCCACTTGTTCTTCATTTATTCTTGGTGTTGTTCAATATTTTCAAGTTTTTATCCAAATTTCTAAAATATTTTTATTTACTTTTAGTTTCTTTTAATAGTATAGCTAGTTGATCATTGTTGAGGTGGCATTTCCAGGTTTTGAAAATGAAAAGATTGTGTACCGGCATGTTTTCAAGGTAAGTTCCTAATTTAAAGTCGATATCCCAAATTTTATTTTTTGTATTTTTTGTTAGTTTTCAAATCTTTTTCAAGATACAGAAGGGATAAAGTAGCCAAAATATATACAAATCTTTTATTTCATAAACATGCATAGGTAAACCATTTTAAGTTAGGTCCGAGGATGAAACTTATCCGGGGACCTAAGTTAGAAAATATCTTCTTAAAACTGATGTTTAAGCTTGTTAAAAGATTGATTCAAAATTTTTATTTTAGAAACAAAATAGGAATTTTAAGTTTTTTATTAGGTATCGCCATCTTAGAAGCTGGTATATCTAATACTTAAATCGATATTTTTCTGATTTTGGGCCTTTTGCCATTGAACTTAAATCAATCTGGAAACACATTTTTCGATTCAGAAATAAATGTTCAAGAACTATTTTCTGATCTAGAATCTCTTATGAGAAACTAGATTAAGTTATAAAAAATGAAGATATTAGCTAACGGAAGTTTAGGATAAGCCGATTCTAAAGACTAAGTCTACTTTTCTTCCACGTTTAAATTCCTTATTAGTCATTTTTATTTTCAGTCATTAGCATAAAAACTATCTCCCAAACTAAGAGGTTAGTATCTGAAACACTATCTTAAGTTTTGCAAGTTCATATTTTAGTTCTTGTATTTTTTGTGAATCGATACTTGGACTCTTCGCTATACTCTATTTTTACACTCAAGAAAAAATTCAGTTTTTATAAATTATTAAATTTTGACTTAGATCGGCGCCTCAACGACGCTCTTTTACCGATTGATCAAGTTTTTGATGCCGTTCCCAGGGAACCACAAGGTAAGCTAAAAAAAGTGCAGAATTTTCTTTTCATCTATATTCTCATATGAAAATATAGTCAAAAGCAATTGTGGGTATTCGCAAACTATTCGGTTGTTTTCTATATCGTCTTTTGAACTATGTCTTCACACCTTAATATACATATGCGTTGATTTTTTATTTGAAACTTGAAATAAGGTTCGCACAAGGGAGATTACCACATGTGAGTACGTTATTTTGAAAAATAATCAATAAGAGGAAACCGATTGCAGCTGTTCTAAGTAAAAACAATTAACCTACCCATCTAGGTAAACTTATGGTGTAATGAAAGTACAGAAGTGGGCATTAAGTGTTCTTAAATAGGTGGTTCAGCCCCTATTTTTATTTTTATTTTACTTCTTAGTATTATTTCTTTTTCTTTTTTTTGTTTAACTGAGCCGGTAGTATAATCCCTCAATTTTTTTTTCTTTTTGTAATTTATCTAAGGTGGTGTTACAATCCCTGGGGCTATTTTTGTTTTTACTTTTATTGGACAATTGAGATGCTACTATTATTGTGATTAACATTTATATATATAATCTAATTACTAATTATGAAGGTTAACCTTTTCTTTTCTTTTCTTATTCATCTAACTTCTAACAGTGGAGGTTAATCCCTCATTTTTCTATTCTATCTTTTTAATTCTATTTGTGGAGGCTAATGCCTCATGAGCTATATAAATATCTATATATACACATCTATTTATATATACACATCTATATATATATATATATGT
This sequence comes from Arbutus unedo, assembly GCA_014822125.1. Taxonomy (NCBI): domain Eukaryota; kingdom Viridiplantae; phylum Streptophyta; class Magnoliopsida; order Ericales; family Ericaceae; genus Arbutus; species Arbutus unedo. The sequence continues at coordinate 6,433 of JABCMJ010006491.1, forward strand.
ATGTATTATTGTGTCTAACATTTGTTCATTGCAGTGCTTGTTGCCAAAAAAATAAAAAAATTAGGATTTCATCACCCCTGTGTTGATTTTTTGTATTGGTAATTCCAGTGAGTAGTTGTCAAACCAACAAATTCTTTGAAAATTCTGTCACAAAGGCAACCATGTTGTCTACGGATAATGGTTTTTAAGAGGGACCACTTGTTCCTCAAGTGTGACCCCTCATATTTCCTAGAAATTTTTCTGATTGTTGATTGACAACTCTTAGTTGGTAAGCCTTCTAATTACTTCAGCAAAAAGGTATGGAATTTAATTTTGTGAGTCTTACCTATAGAATTTTATCTTTCTAATTGGAGTTTTATTTGGTGTATAAGTGTTTACACTCGTGACCATACCCATCGTCTTGTTCACATCGATAACCTTCCAAGCATCATGATGGCTGCCCAACCGGAGGCCAATCCCATTGTTAGACCTGCCGTTAGGAACATGAAGGAATACTTGCATATGACTAGAACTGCCACGCCTTCATGTATTGTCATACCCGTTAATCTTATCGATGAACTCCAATTCCATGTCAAATCCAACATGCTTCATATGCTGCCTGAAAATTGTTATTTACTTGTGTGTGAGTTTGAGGAAGTTGTTAGCACTTTCACTAACAACACCAATGAAATCGAGGTGGCCTGAATGAGACTTTTTTCATTCTCATTAAAAGGATAAAGCCAAAAGTTGGCTGATTTCTCTTAAATCTCATTCGGTAACCAATTAGGCTATCATGCATGCAGAATTTTTCAAGAAGTTTTTTCGATGCATCGCACCACAACATTGAAAAAAAGGATTCAAAATTTTGAGGAGAAACCTAATAAAACCTTTTGCGACTATTAGGAAAGATACAAAGAACATCTGCTAGTCGTCCCACACCATGGGTATGATGATTGACAGGTAGTCAGTTTTTTCTACTAGGGCATCTTAGCCCAAAATCCCCAATTCATCAACATGACGTGCAATTGTGAGTTTTTGAACAAAGAACCCACATATGCGATGACTTACCTAGACTCTTTGGCAGAGAACAATCAGTGACGGGATTACTCCAATCCCAGCAATCACTCCTATAAAATTCCTTCTCCTGGCTAGGGTACTTCGGGTAAATATATGCTTCGAGGGGAAGAGGACTTGAACAAAAATCCGAAAAGTTAAAAAAACTTGATATTAATCGAGTCAGCGAAGTCGCGTCTGTTGCAAAATTAGAAGAGACGTGTGTGATTTGTGATACGTTGGAGCACTCTATTCGTGAGTGCCCCAGTAAATGTGCTTTCAAAGAGCTATTACAAGGTCCTGAGCAAGCTAAAGTACACGCCCTTAATTAGGGACAAAAGCCTGCTAATTGTGAGGACCCAAAAAATTTTATATATATATATATATATATATATATATTTTATGAATTGCCCGGAAATAAAATTTAATATGTGGTTTATTGCCCTTTATGTACATATAATGATTTGGGGTTTATATGTGGTGTAGGTTAGACAAGGGAGACTTATTGGTAACATGTGTTACACTTGGGGGGTGTGAGTATAATTGAAATTTTTAAGTCTTTATATCAGATTTTTGGTGAAAAATAAGCTTATTTTCTACTTTCTTCCTCTCTCTACTCCCTTCACTCTCTCTCTCTCTCTCGCTAAACCTTTCCTCAAATCTTTGCTCTCACATCAAATTTCTCTTGGAACCTTCAAGAACTAGTCATTTACAGAGGATATCTCAAGCTTGATCGTGTTTTATTCACTTGGAGGAGGAGTATTCGAAGATTTCTTTGATTTAGGGGTTAGGGCTTGCTTTGAAAGCTCAAATCCTTCGATCCGACACTCTAGGTAGAGATCTTTTACATCTTTGCTATATGTATGACTTGTTTTTGGTGTTTGATGAGCTTGGTTATTGGTTTAGAATTTGAAAATTGAAGTTGAGAAATCTACAAAAAATCTGTAGATTTTTGCGCAATCTCTGCGAGTACCAGTAGTAGTATCTGTACTACCGGTAGTACTGTATTTCATTTTCGTCCAATTCTAGGTAGTCCCTTTTAGTACCGGCAGTAGCATTTTTAGTACCAGTAGTAGCGTCTGCACTACTGGTAATGTTGTATTCCTGTTTTGCACATTTTTTGGACAATCCTTATTAGTACCGATAGTAGCGACTGTACTACTGGTAGTATGGCCTATTTTACCGAAACTTTTGTATTTTTTTATTGAACTTATTATAAAAAAATTTGAGTTGTCAACTTCTAAGGGTAATGTGTGCACCTATCTTTGGACATATTTTTAAGATTTCTACCGCATGATAACAACGCAAGATGTTATGAATTAAGATGATGATTTCGAGACGTGTGCATTAATTGAGAGTTTAAGTTGATGAAACGAACTTGTTATGTGACGCGTGACATGCGCGGGTGTTATGTGACACGCGACATGCGTGGGACAGTTGAATGATATGATGTATGAAATAGAATACTGGAGAGGAATGCTCGTATGATTGTACTTGACTCCTTCGAAAATGCTAGGAAGTCTTTGAACTAGACTCTCCGACCGGAATGTTAGGAATAATGAACTAGTCTCCTACGGGATTACTAGGTATGAAAATATACATGCACGAGAACATGATGGATTAGATTAATAACCTACGAGGTGTGACGAATGGTTCTTTTAAACTTGTTGATGTTATTGCCTGACATGAATCATCTTTAGTCTTTAACTTGAATTGGTTTATGATCTCGTTATTATTGGACATTCGTGTTCATTTGCTATACCATGCATTTTATATACATGTAAGATTGGTATAGATTTCTCTATTGGGCTTGTTAGCTCACCTCCTCTATTTTCTTTTCTGGTACAACTTCGGACATTTAGCATCGTTTGGCATGGGTGCTTAGACTGTTGCATGATTTTTTTGAAGAGTTTCATACATGGAGTTATTTAGCATCTTTTCTTGAACCATTTTTTAGAAGATGTATTGTAACTCTATCATATTTTGGTGACATGGTCAATGTAACATTTTGCAAACTTTATTACATGTAAATGGTCATTGGGATGGGGTGACTCACTATGTATTTATGATCGAACTAGAACACTTATCTCTTTATGCATGGATATTTTGGGAGATTATCGTTGGGCTTTTGGCAATAATTTTCTAATACCTACTTATTTATTTGATTAGTCTGTTTTAAATTTGAGGGCGTGACAATTTGGTATCAGAGCATGAGTTTGAATACCTTGAGACCGTAGGGACACTTAGTTTCATGGGTTCAAAACTTCGTATTTTTGGCATGACTTGTGTGCATGGCATTCATAGGCATTGCATTTACTACTATGTTGTGTTGTGTAGTGTTGTTGACCCGTGTCGGGGATATTGGGGGGCTTTGACCTCATGGTAATAGTCATTGGACTTGATAATTTTATGTTTTCTCTATATTATAGCTCTATGCCTCCTAGACGTGGAGTAAGATTGGGTGGGTCCCGAGGCCTTGGCCGAGGCCGAGGTCGCTATTGTGAAGTACACTTAGATGATGTGGTTAATCAGCGGGAGAAGCTCCACACAAGGAAGTTGACGAGGGGGTGGAGCAGAATGTTGAACCACTTATAGTTCTGGGTAACTTTGCAAGAGAGTTTGTTACAGCGCTCGCCGAATCGAACCTTTTAAATCCGGCCACTAGAGCCAGTGCTAGCAATCGAGCCATTGAAGCGATGAGGGAGTTTCATTGCTTAAATTCACCACAGTTCAATGGAGAGGGTGATAACTTTTTCGCGGCCAACCATTGACTCGCCAAGATTCGAAAGTTGTTCAACGCATTGATGATAGAAGAGGATGACCTTAGGGTTCGTATTGTAGCTTGTCAGCTTATAGGCAATGCCAAAGAGTGGTGGGAGTCAATTCTAGAGGCAGGAAGGGCCACTAGACCGGCAACCCAAACAAACCAGCCAGATGTGGAGAATCTTACTTGGGCCGAGTTTGAGAGTCTTTTTGAGGACCAATACTTTCCAGAGGCATATCATGATCAATTGAGATAACAATTTGAGAAGTTGGAGTAAGGTACTATGATGGTTTCGGAATACGCTTCTAAATTTCAATCTTTATCCCATTTTGCACCAGAGTTAGTGACTTCGGAAGACCGAAAATATCGTCGGTTTGAGAAAGGTCTTCACTCTTCTGTTAAGAGACTTATAGTAAGCCAACACAAGATAAGATTTTCTGAGATTGTGGAGTGCGTGAGAAGCATAGAGCTACCATGAGATGCGCAACGTAATGTGAGGGCTTGGGAACCGTGGCAACCTGGTGTCAGTTTGGGCTCGTCATCGGGTAGTTTAGGAAGTCAAGGGCGTAAGAGGCAAAGGGAGCAGTTTTGGGCACCTCAGGGCCAATCAAACCTTAGGGCGCCTATTTCTTCTAATACTCGGGGTGTAGTTGCGGCAAGACAGACCATATGGCGAGAAATTGTCCTCAAGGGATTGGGGTATGCAGTTAGGCGGGATCCGTGCAGCAATCTGGGTATGGACAGGGATGCGAGCTATAACAGCAATTCCGAGGTACTCAGAAACAACAACAATCACACTACCATCAGACCATTTCGGGTCAGGGCTCTTAGTCTGATAGGAGAGTGAGTTCATCAATATCTCTTCACGGTTTCGGACAGAGGGGAGGACTTTCCAAGGGCCAACACATGCAGGGGAGAGTTTTCAATGTCTCATCTATTGTTCCACCATCTACTTCTTAGGAGCCTGATGCGTCCATTGTGAGGGGTATATTCTTGTTATTCAACTCTTTTGCTAGGGCTTTATTTGATTCTGGAGCATCACATTCATTTATTCCTACATCATTTGTGTGTGCTTTGGAGTTAGAAACTGACCTCCTTGACCCACCACTATTTGTTGAGACTCCTCTTGGAGGTAGATCACCACTTGGTCGTGTCTGTAGAGATTGTGATCTTGTTATCCTTGACCGTCACTTCACATTCGACTTTATTGTCTTGGATATGTCAGGATTCGACCTTATCCTTGGTATGGATTGGCTATCCACATTTCATGCTACTATTGACTGTTTCAAATGCCGTGTCCGTATATGTTCACCTAGTGAGGGTTGCTTTGAGTTCTTTAGGGAACGTAGGAAGCCGTTAGAACCGTACGTGTGTGGGCCTTGAGAGAGAGATTCTATTTTTGCCTTATTAGCAAGTCTCACGTTGGATGACGATGTGACCAAATGCAGAGAGTTGCCTTTGATTATTCGTGATTTCCCGGATGTGTTTCCGAAAGATTTACCTGGTTTACCTCTCGAGAGAGAGGTCGAGTTCACGATAGACCTACTTTTTGGTACCACCCCTATTTTGATGCCTCCATATCATTTCACATTAGCTGAGTTGAGGGAGTTAAAAATACCATTGCAAGAGTTGTAGGACTTGGGTTTTATTCGTCCTAGTACTTCACCATGGGGAGCACCAGCCTTATTTACACAGAAGAAAGCTGGTTCTTTGCGTTTATGTATCGACTATCAAAAGATAAACTGTGTCACTATGAAAAACAAGTATTCGATGCTGAGGATTGACGATTTATTTGACCAACTTCGAGGTGCGACGTGTTTTTCGAAGATTGAATTGAGGTCGCCTATCACCAACTACGGGTGCGGAAGGAGGACATTCCAAAAACTATTTTTTGCACATGCTATGGGCACTATGAGTTCGTGGTTATGCCGTTTGGATTGATAAATGCACGGGTAACATTTATGGATCTTATGAACTGTATCTTTCGTAAGTACCTAGACCAATTTGTTGTAGTATTTGTTGATGACATTTTGGTCTACTCACCTAAGGAAGAGGAGCATCAGTCTCATCTTGCCATTGTTCTTGAGCTTTTGAGGGAGCATTGCTTATATGCCAAGCTTAGGAAGTGTGAGTTTTGATTATCTAAGGATAAATTTTTGGGACATGTGGTTTCGAAGAACGGTGTGTCCGTTGATCCAGGAAAGATGGAGTCCGTCATGAGTTGGCTACGACCGAAGAACGTCTTCAAGATCCGTGGTTTTTTAGGTTTAGCCGGGTATTACCGTCAATTTGTGCTTGACATTTCTCGACTAGTAGCTCCAATGACACCATTGACGCGTAAGGGGACATGTTTTGTGTGGGATGATGCTTGTGAGGCGGCATTTGAGGAGTTGAATCAACGATTAACTAGTGCACCGGTCCTGATTGTACCTGAGCGGGGAGTTGGCTACTCCATGTATTGTGATGCTTCAAAAGAGGGACTTGGGTGCATGCTGATGTAAAAGGGAAGAGTGGTAGCATATGGGTCGCCACAATTAAAGATTCACAAACGGATTTACCCTACACATGACTTGGAACTTGCAGCCATTGTTTTTACCCTAAAAATTTGGCAACACTATCTTTATGGTGAGAAATTCGAAGTCTTCTCCGACCACAAGAGTTTGAAGTACTTGTTCTCCCAGAAAGAGTTGAATTTGCAACAGCGCCGTTGGATGGAGCATATTGAAGATTACGATTTTGACTTGCAATATCACCCGGGAAAGGCTAATGTTGTAGCGGATGCCTTGAGTCAAAAGTTGACACACCTAGTGAGTTTGGCGATCCATGAGTGGAAGATGATGCAAGATTATGCAAGATTTGGGGCTTTACGTGACACACTTTGAAGAAATTTATGATGGGGTCACTTCGTGCAATTTGACGATTCAATCGACGTTATCAACTTGAGTGATCGATGACCAACTACATGATGAGGAAACGGATGAGTTACGCAAGAGGTTGTTTAGTGGCAATGTAACAGATGGATGGATGATACATACCGATCGGAGCCTACATTTTCAAGGGAAGCTTTTCGTACCTATCTCGTGCCGAGAGGAAATCTTGCGAGAGTTTCACCATTCACCGTTGGCCGTACATCCGGGTGGGACGAAAATGTATCATGACTTACGTCGGCAATTTTTGTGGCCCGGGATGAAGCGCGATGTGGTTAAGTTTGTAGCACAATGTCTTATATGCCAACAAGTGAAAGCGGAACATCAGGAGAGTTGCAACCCCTACCTGTGGCTGAGTGGAAGTGGGAGAATGTCACTATGGATTTTGATTCAGGTCTACCGAGGTCACCGAAGGACATGATGCTATTTGGGTGATTGTTGATCGCTTGACGAAGACCGCTCATTTCTTACCTATTCAAATGACCGATTCTGTTGAGAAACTCAGTCGTTTGTACATTCGGGAGATTATTCGCCTTCATGGGATTCCCGTGTCTATTGTGTCCGATAGAGATCCTCGGTTTACTGCACATTTTTGGCAGAGCTTGCAAGCAGCGCTTAGTACTCATCTTTTGTTTAGCACTGCTTATCACACTCAGACAGATGGGCAATCGGAACGGGCGATTCAAATATTGGAGGATATGCTTCGGGCTTGCGTGATGGATTTTCAAGCTAGCTGGGGGGACCACTTACCTCTTGTGGAATTTGCATATAATAATAGTTATCGGTCAAGTATTGAGATGGCACATTATGAGTCCTTGTATGGGAGACCTTTTCGGTCACCCGTGTGTTGGACTGAACTGGGGGAGACGACATTTGTCAGGCCAAACTTGATTGGAGAAACTACTGAGAGCATGAGAGTGATTCGTCAATGACTTTTGGCCATACAAAAAGAGACAACCGAGCAAGTTAAGAAAATCAGTCAAAGATTACTTACCGTCTAGAGTCGACAAAAGAGTTATGATGATCGTCGTCGTCGCCCATTTTCATTCGAGGTGGGGAACCATGTATTTTTGAAGGTGTCACCGAGACGGGGTTTATCACGATTTGGGCGCAAGGGAAAGCTTTTTCCATGATACATTGGGCCATTTGATATCATTGAGAGGATAGGGAAGGTCGCGTACCATTTAGCATTGCCCCTGAAGTTGTCGGCTGTGCACGATGTGTTTCATGTGTTGATGTTGAGAAAATACGAATGGAATCCTTAGCATATTTTGGAATGGTCTGAACTTGAGCTAGAAGCGGATGCATCCTATGGAGAGGAGCTGGTACATATCTTAGACTCTGGGGAGCAAGTGTTGAGGGGTAAGGCTGTACCATTGGTTTAGGTATTGTGGAGCAACCAAGGCAAAGAAGAATCGACTTGGGAACGTGAGGATGAAGTTAGAGAGAAATATCCCCATTTATTTATGGTTTGATTGTGTATTTCATTTCGACTTGATATTTATTGAATTGTGATAAGTACTAGATTGGCATTGTTAATGCTTGAGTTGATTTGATATGCTTTATTAGTCTTGTAGACTTGTTCAGTAGTACTATCATTATGCTTCGGGCATCGTTGAATTGTGTTTTATGTGACATTTTACGTTAGTGGACGAAATTTTTTTAAAGAGGGTAGAATTTTAGAACCCGAAAATTATATATATATATATATATATATTTTAATGAATTGTCCGGAAATAAAATTTAACACGTGGTTTTATTGCCCTCTATGTACATATAATGATTTGTGATTTATATGTGGTGTAGGTTAGACAAGGGACTTATTGGTAACATGTAAGGGCCCGGAAATTTTCGTTAATTTATACAATCAAAAGGTCATTAATCGATTCGTACTGTAGTGGATAACGTAAATTGAGTGATTAAATATGTTCGAGCTGAAGTGGAAAGTGAAAAAAGGGGTGAGAAATGATCGGGTTAGATTTTTGGACAATCGGGTCAGGTTCTGGACCATTGGGTCAGATCCCAAGACCATTAGGTCAAATTTGGAAAATTTGGGTTTTTGGCCGATCTGACCGGTCAGGTTTGAGACCATCCGGTCAGGTCATCCAGTCAGATCTGAAAATTTTGCCTGAAAATTTTCAAAATTTAAGTCAGTGAGGAGATCTGTCCGGTCAGATCCTGGACCATCCGGTTAGATCTTGGACGCGCGTTTTAAAGTGTAAAATCTGATTTTTTTGGGAGTTCTAACTTTTTCAAAAGAGGAGTTTTCTCTTTCTCTCTCTAGGGGTCTTCTTCCCCAACAAAACCATCCCTCCAAACCCTTGATTCCTCTTGAAATTTCTCAAATTCCTTTAAGATCTACCACTAATACCTCAAGATTAATGAATATTTGAGACTTGGAAGCACATTTTTCACTTGATGCAAGATTTTGGGAGCTCTCCTCTACCATTGTTGCTCAAGCTTGGGAAGGTCAAATCTTTGAATAAAACTTTGAGGTAGGGATGTTTCTTCTCTAATCTATGGGTATTTTTACATATTTTGACTCATCTCTCCTTACTTTAAATGTTCTAGGGAGTTTTGTTCTATACTCCTCCATGTTGAAATTTCCTTTAGAATTGTGGCTCAAGTGTGGAGTTTGGTACCCATTCATCATCTTGTGTATCTTGTGAGGATTATATTTTTTTCCTTAGGTCGGGTTACATATGGGTTTAGTTAAATATTAGTTTGGTTCAATCATGTTCGGCTATAATGTTTGTGAGTTGGATTTTGACGTGAAATATGATGCTTGGGTTCGGTTCTTACGCGTATTTGGATTTCGTGAAGGATAGGTGA
>JABCMJ010006497.1:322-27003 GCA_014822125.1 Arbutus unedo
TTCTGTGTAGATAACTAACATGGTGACATTATGCAACTCATTGCCCCTTTTTTTTTTCCCGTTATGTTTAATTCAAAATACAGTAACCAAAGTATCCTCACCATGATTCACTTTGCATCAGATGATTGAATGCCATGGCGCCTGAAGAATTCTCTAAATCCATATGCACTGAGATCATAGTTGAACTGATATTTTGCAAAAGGAGAACAGATCAGAAAACAGTTTCCTTGAAAATTGAAAACAGACAAGAACAGGAGACAACAAATCTTAAAATGATCGCTTTCATGCAATTCTAATTACCAACTGGCCTAATTGCTAAGATCCCTGGTTTCATGTTCAGAGAGTGCTTTACTTAATTTCGGAGAGAGAAGCAAGGAAAAAAAAAAACTAAAAGAATAATTCGTGCTTTCACAAGCAGCATGATGATAGCGTAATGCTGACCAAGAAGAGAGTCTAGGAACACAATTTTTCATGCACAGACCCGGCCATAGATGTGTCCGGAATTGTCTGATGCATGTGGGGTCCACATTATTTTGAAGTGCGCCACGTGCATCAGACGGTTCTCTGTGTCTGGACCTGTGCATGAAATGTGTGTATAGTAGACTGGCTCGGCCAAGAATGCCAAGGAGATCAATAGGAGGGCGAGAGAGGAAATAGGAAATTCGCTATAATATTTCTTCTCATTTTACCAAATAAAGAGTCACAAACAACGGCTTGAAAGTCTTGTCCTTCTGTTTGTTAATCTCCACAAGAATATGAGTCTGACTTATCATATACTTCTAGTTAGACATGCACTCGAGCAATATGCTTTGGTGGTTGAACTAGTTACAAACCTAGCATATGCATAGAAAATTCTACAACGGTAATATTTTTTATCCAAACAAAATGCAATAAGAAGTTAAGATTCATGTGGTGTCCTGTGTCTCAGTGCCCTTGATGAATCCGGCACTTAGAAACATACTCACACCCCCAGCATACACAGGTCTGAGTAACATAAATGGGGTGTCTAGTCCATGTACCCTTTTTTGTTTCGATATTCGCGGTCAATGTACTGGAAGGGCACCCAAAACTGAGAGTGCACACCTTGTAAACATGGAACATACAGAAATCAGCTATATCACTATACCTCGACACCATTAACATAGTTCACCCAAAAACAATACAAGGCATTCCAGAGTAAATGGGAAAGAATCCCATAGCGAAAAGTAAAAAGACTTGACAAGTCTTGCTTGCAAGTAGTCACAAACCATTGAACATAAGCTACCTGCCACTACATGAGTTTTTTATGACTCCTATTCTTTTGGCCATCCAACAAAATCATGAAGAAGCGGGGCAATTTTCTTTAAGAGTACTTCTAATGTCTTCATATGAGATTCGTTTTAGTTGAAGGAGATGAACCCACTCTGGAACCTTGTCCGACATTCAAAAGTAAGAATCTCGTAAGAACCTTGCTCCCAGGGAGTAAGAATGTGTTCCCCACTGGGATGGAACCCCCTCTAAAGCACATGAATCCAAATAAATTGAAGTATACAAATCCAAAGAAAATTTGTGGATACTAACCAAAGAATCCACTCATAATTTAGTATTCACATAGCGCACTTATCTCTACAGAAATTAATCCATAGCTAACATTAATCTAGCAATTTCTGGCGTTTATTGATATACTATACATACTATAACTATAAAAAACGATAACATGTGTTTATCCCATGACAACTTTGAAACAATTCTAAATTTTCAGCTCGCAGAAACAGAGAGGAATCTGCAGAGGATATGTTTCCAACTGTTCATAGCCAGCACATTTATTCCTTTCCCCCCCAAAAAAAAATTTAAAACTAAGGTTTGTAGTCCGTAGCAGAGTACCAAGAAGTTGAGTTGATAAGAAGTATTTGGGCCACAAAGCCAATGGTGCCATAACAACATGATTTAGAAAATATACTCTCATCTATATTGTTCGTTATATAACTAAATACTCACAAGTCTCACCTAAGACTGGATCCTTCATTGCTACACTATGGACTACCTATAAACTACATGTGAATCTACAAATCATATCTAGATTCCACCATCCCCGGTCCCAGACACGACTCACGAGAGGAAACAAAACGAATGATGGATGACTAGTTTTTTTCTTTTTTCTTTTTTTTTTTGTGCGCAAAATGTAAAATCTCACCTTAAATGAAGAAGAAAGTAAGCACAAGTTTATAAAGAGGAATTTTAATAACTCTCCAAAAAAACTTACAGGTAAAACTTTCACGGCGTATTTTGTAATATTTGGATCAGCAACTCTGCCCTGATTAGGTGCCTGCACCAGAAAGAACGCAAGTCATTATCAGAAGGTCAAAAACTGCATTAATAAACTATATAAATTTTTGACAACCATAAAAGTTTAATAACTGAAACATCAAGGGGATGCAACACGTGCAAAAGAAGAGGCTAACACAGTATAGAACACTATGGTAACAAATTAAGGGCTATAAGGTCCAAAATCTGATCAAAAGAAGGTTTCCAACTCTTGCATCCGGACTAACAAAATCACTCCTTAGCTTGCATAAAGAAGTCTCCATGTCATCAAAAGGATAATGACTTCTTTCTCTCCATAGGGCACATCAAACAAAAAAGAAACCTTCTCCCAAGATCTCTACCCTTTCCAATTAAGAAGCTCCATCACCACTTCTAGAAAACCCAAACTACTCCAAACCATGACAAAACTGAAGTCCAACGATCCCATATTTCTGGAAAAAGGCAGGAAATGCGACACTGACTCCACATCCATTTTACACATGGACACCAGTTAACAATGATCTTCCTTCTCCGGATTATATTATCCCCAGTAAACAGCATAGACGCGACACTAGAAAAAGAATAACGAGAATTCATTTTACACAAACATTTGCACAGTATAAGTCCCCAAGAAGAAGAGAATTCAGATTAATAAAGTAATAGTAGTTCATTTCCTATTGCCAATCAATCTACCAACCAGGATTACAACAGAAATTGGAGCTCGGCCACAGAAAGGAAAACATAAATTAATGAAAGAAAATATATTATTATATGCTTGAAATAATACATTGAGTTATAAAGTTATCAAACAAAACTAACTGCACCTGCACAGAGGAGAGGGAGGTGGGGGGTAGAAGGAGATTAATTGACGTAAAACATAATAACAAAACTTCAGTACTGTTACTTAAGCTTCAAAAGTATATACAACGAGCAGGGTATAGCTTGTATCTCGACAAAGAGATCATAGGTTATAGTGTTCCCATTTGAACACTGCGCCATCATGATTTTGTGTAAAAAAAGAGGAAGATTAATTAAAAACTAAGGGATCATAGTTTTTCTTTAAATAAGAAATCATAGAAGCAAAGAAGATAGGAAAGTTCACAGTTTTCTTTGATGATTGAGGCAATAAAACTCCAGTGTGATTGACCAACAACAAATGCATTTTCAAAACCCAAATATATTTTCATTAGGTTGGGAATTGGAACAACACCAAAATTTTAAATCATTGACAATGATAAAAAAAAACTCACATATTACAGTAGAACCACGACCAGCAAAAAAAAAAAATACAAAGATGATAAGTGAAAGAAAGTCAACCTACTTGTTCTGGGCTATAAAAAATTTCAATAAATGGATATTCCTTCCTCTGTCGGGTTATACAGAATCCAGGATACTTTGGACACTCAACCTGAAACACAATCCCAAACAAAAAAATCATAAAGTCCAAAACAATGTAAGAACTTAATGTTGCATGAAAGGTAGTTCGAGAAGCTTGTATTGTGAGCTGTGTGTAGAAGTGTGTATGGTAAGGCTATGTCCTAGACTGTCCTAGAAGCCTCCTTGAGGCCAATAAATAAGGGTTCCAGGGCAAGAGGTTGAGACATCTCAAATTGGGACATCGCAGTCTCTCTCCCCTGTAATCCTCCGTTGTAATCTCTGATTCTAGTTATATCAACTCTCTCAGGTGTACACATTTCTTTGTAGTTTGATCCTGTTTCCTCCTTCGTGGTTGTCTTTTTGGCATCAGCACTTGCATATAAAGACGTCAGAGGCGTTGAAAGGAAGGAATTAGAGATTTTTTAGCACTTGAAACTCTAGAATTGAATTCCTCGTTGAAAGCAGAGGCCTCTAGAATGTTGGAAAACAGTGTGTGCACATGCTTTTTCAACACACAGCATAGCAAAACAAAAAGGACTGTGGTCAAACGATATAACACATGCCTTAAATGAAAGTGTCGTGGAGTAGTTGTTTTAAAACATGTATCATCTTAGGAGTAAAGATTTCCAAACCTACTTATTTTATTGCAAGTATGCTAAGTTTAGCAGCTTTAGCTAATCTAATAGCATGATTCATACTGCATTTATAGGAGGAAGCAGCAAGATACGGAACAAAAATATGAAATTTTATATGTTGAGATGATTAAGTGCAGTTACAACATGCGAAACTGAACAACTCGTTCATGAATTGGACATGTGGAACTCAGATGCCCGAAAGGTATCTGATATGGCATATCCATTGGCAAGTAGAACAATGAATGCAGGGTGCCATACAGATTAGATACAAAGGCTAAGGATTTGGAAAAGAAACATAACTACCTTGATTTATCCAAGGAATAAAGATTACAAAGAGTTAATTGAAAACGAGAAATTCATGTAGCTAACCATTGCAAGATTCATGTAGAAGCTAAACAATACAATCTAAGCCAAGTTGAATTATCCCTTACACGCATAAATTTAACATGTGGATAAAATTCAGCAGCTGCTTCCTCCAGTACTTTGTCAAGATGTTTTGTGTAATTACCCCTGCACCATAAAAGACAAGCTTCCATAAAAGAGAATCAGTTTAATGAAGCAGGAAGGCAACAAAACATGAAAAGCAGCAATCCCAAATCACCTGATGGTAAATGCAACAGCCATTGGGTATCCTTCATGTAAAAGCTGGACAAACTCACGCTCAGAGGTAAAATGAACAACACGTGACGGCCCAAGATCCTTTGGATAACCCGTATAATACCTATAAATTTCACAAAAATTCAAGTGAAGAAGGTGAAATAGAAGGTCTTTCCTAAATGAGCAAGGTAGAATCCGATCAAATGCAGCAGACTAGGACTATGTCTCAAACAATAATCTAAGAAGTGGGTACATCCTCCATATGACACGCACTTTTGTTAAGAAACTCCCATCTCATTTGACACCCTATAACAATTCAATGATTGTGAAAATAAAATAATAATTCACCATCATCATCACACAAGCATTTTGTTTTCAATTTTAATACCTTGATCAACACAAGTGCCACAAACCTCATAAGTAGGAGTCCTACCCATGGTGCATATTTGTTTGACACAATACCTATTCGAACGCATCTGGTTTCACATTGAAAATCTACAAGTGTACAATAATTGAAAGGAATTTCTCCCACGGAGTAAGAAGATATGGTTATTTTTCCTAATGTGCAATGTTGCAGCCTACTATTATTCCCGCGATGAACCCACCAGCTATCAAACAGACAAGGTATCACTATACGATATATGTGCCCGGTTCCCATACAAAAGTTTGACCTTTTTCCCAAAATCTCATTCAATTCAAGTACATTCCTACATAATAAAATCATCTTGCTGAAAATATCATGCAATACACACAATTTTCAAATTAGCAAGAAAAGTTTATAACCATACTCAACTTTTGGAAACATATCTCTTATCCTAAATGCTAATATTGATGTTTTAGGGTGACCTAACAGAGTCATGCAACATGCACACCCGACGGTACTCAAGTACTGAAATAGATATTACATGGCTTAACCAAAACAAAAGAGCACGCGTAACATGGTTTCTATAAAGCTATCACTAATTGCTTTAGATATTGAATTTTCTGAGATGTTTGCCTGCCATCTGTAGATATGGACTTGAAATTTCAAATATTTTCAACAGCGAAAAGAAAATGCAGGGAGTGGTACTTCACCAACTCCTCATCCTTCCGAATAATGCCAGAAAAGAGCAGTCCATACGAATTACAAGACATAAAAGTGGGAAAAGCTAGAAAAGAAAAAGTTTCTATATTTAAGACATTAATTACAGAAGAAAAGATCAATAAGAGGAATAAACAGTTAACAACATCAACTGATGAAAGTCAGTGACCACAAGCACTTTATCCAAAAGAGGCAACCTATTGTGTCTGTAGCAGAACTACACATATGGAGGCATAAGAAAATATAAACACATACTTGCACGTTGCACGAAGATTACTCATGAATCTGTCAAAAAATGGCGAGTCAGCCATTTGTCGGGTCACAGGAATGGCACTGAACCAGCAGCTCCAACGTCCTGTAACATAAACTAATTACAACAATATGCATTTCCAACCTGACAAATATTGCTAATTAGAAATGCTGCATCACCTTGCAATATATGCAAGTTGCCAAGGTATGGGGGAGCAAGAACACATGCTACTGGAATGAAGAAATCCTGTTTTCTATTTCTCACAGCTTCATGAAATAAAGATCACTCAATGAAAATGGAGTATCACAAAATTCATTCGTTTGAATGCCTTCTATCAGAATAAAGGATTAGGTGGTGCTGACATGATACTTTCAACCCTCTTTTTGAAATCAATTTTACAATTGAAGCCATGCTAAATCTAGAACGTAGAAGTTGAGTTGTGTACCTTTTTAAAGAAATCAAAATCATTTCCCAGAATTTATTTTTAGAGGTATTACAATATAACCTCTGGTGGTTTGGCCCCAAAAAACAAGTGCAATATAGTTCAAAAGGGAACAGACGCCCAATTATAGTATGGACTGTCGTGCAATGTATACTTTAAATTTACAAGACCTTAACTTCTCTTCAATTTTCTCCTCTTACCACACAAAACTAGCATTACCAGGACCCCTCGATCCTACCAATATACCCGAGTCCACGGGATATGGCATCGGTGAGATTTTGAGATACATGCCCGACACACCCCCAAATCGAACATTTGGAGAAGAGAGGACCCACCTAGGGTACGGTGCCACTTTTACTTTTAGAGATGTTTGAAGGAGGAGCTCCCATTATGATAGATCAAAATACTTCCAGCCTCCTGCATGGATGGAAGTGAGGGATACATTTTATCCTCTGTCCCATTTTATTTCAAGTAAGCTCTAAATAATAGAATCTTCTGTCATGGTACTCTATAAAATGCAAATAAATATAAACGCTCGTGACATATCCACCCACCTCCGTCTAATTTTTGGCTGCATTTGCCCAAATCTTAAGAATCATGGATTTATGGAGGTGGGAGGCCTGGAGATGTACCTAACCCCGATACTCGTTCCTGATTCCATGTTTCATAGCCTGTCATGCCCGGATCCCATAGCCCGAGCACGTAAGAAGGGAGTGGGAAAGAAATGCAAAGGAAAGTAATGAAACAAGACATTTGTGTTGAGTGCAATGCTTGATCCAGAGGATTTTAAATTTAATTGAGCACCAAAGGACCAAAAGGCGATAGCATAGTCTCACAAGTCACAAGGATCAGGAGTAGGAAAAAGCACCAACAAAGTTCAACAATATGGTGTCTCATTTACTTGAAACATTACAAACATCTTCGAAGCTGATTTTCAGAAAAATTTCCGCAGACTAGCCAACATTAGAATTCATAACCACAGAGTCCTAAGATCGTGGCACTTTCAAGAAACCTACAAATGAGTTTAGTTGAAACCCAACTGTACTCACTCCAAAAAGGATATCTAAAAGTGGAGTTATAGCTCAGCTTCTGCACGGCCGGAGCCTGGAGTAAAAGTATCATGACTCAGTCAAACTAAACTTGAATGAGGCTTGTCATAAGCCAAAAGAAAGGTAAGAAAAAGACCTGTTTGGAATAAAACCTACATAATTAGCACCAATCAGTAATTAGAGACAAGCCCCGAAAGTGGACTGTTTTTTGCAGCAGATTATCCAAAAAGTTTCAAAGTATATTCTAGATGGTCAATTCCAAAATTAAATAATTCTAAGCATCTATTTCCTTGTTCTTCCATGTACATAAAACTATCTGGAAGATTTCTAACTGTACAAGTAATATTCAAAATGTTACTTAGATTTACATACAAAAACTTAAAACAACTGCTTCAAGAAAAAGGACATTCAAAAACTCTTCATCTTCAGATGTAATCTAAGCCTCTGCATTCATATATGCAAATAGTAGGTTTGAGTAAACATGGCCAGTGGAAATAACACTAACACAGCTAAGAATTCATATGGTGGCTTGTACAAATGTACAGCATACGAACTACAACAAGGTAGAAGTATTCTGTCACGTGGGGACAAACCACTCAACATATCAGTAACTTTCTGGTTCGTGTTTCCATTTTCATTACCATTCTGTCCTTATCTCAATTACCATACATTTTCAATTACGCATTTCCAACAGTGCGTGCACGCACGAGACCTTTTGATTCACCAGTGTGCCCCAGTTTTCTTCAGGCCACACACCTAATGTCGTTTCCGGGATAAAAACTCAATGGAGCCAGCTCATAGCTCGTCCTGGGCTTGCTTCAAGAGTCCAATAGTCCAACACACCCAAAATCAATACTCACACTAGCCCAATCAATATCATTTATCCCCTGACAAATTTTCACCCCTCGAAAGTGCACAAACACTAGAAAATCCACCTTTACATTTTCACAAACACTTAGTGAGCATCGTTTACATACTTAGAATATTATAGCTTCCCTGAATACAATACCTTCTCTCAGTTGAAAACTACCTTCAAAGTTCAAACCACATAATAACACCTGCACTATTGAAATACCAATATTTCCCATCTCCAAGTATTGCTCACGATCATAGAAATTGGGGATTTCAAACAATTTTTCATTGCATTCCCTTTCAGCAGTCGGCACATGAAAGACATGATACGCTAATACAAACACAGAGAGAGAGAGAGAGAGAGAGAGAGAGAGATCAACTGACCTTGTCAGCAGTGTAGTTACCCTGAGTGAGGAACGATCAACAGGGGACAGAGCAATGTGTGAGAGAGAGAAAGATGTGGAGAAACAGCAGAAAAAACGAGAGACCGGGCCAAGGTTGAAATTGGGCCAGACTATGGTAAGCCCTATTTGTAGAGTTGCAAGACTGGCCCCAGCTTCAGCTCCAATTTTCAGACCACCAAGAGACCCTTTTTGGGTATGAAGTCCCATTAAAAAAGACGTGGTTTTGAATTGAGAAAAAAATAAAACTACAAGACAATAAAATCGTTTTTTGGTCTTTTCTTGTTGTCGGCTCTTTCAACACCTACAATGCCATTTTCCTCCATTGTCAACGCTCTTCTTCATTCACAAGAAGTATGGCTCGGTATATTGCCATTTTTGGGTTAAAAACCCCAATGAGTTTTTAAAATGACTTTCAATGACTAAGTTAGGAACTATGAAAGGGTCCATTCATAGAACAAGTCTTTTGCCAATCAATATATATGCAAGAAAATGTAAATAAAATATTGTTTATAGTGGATGGATACATGAAAAGGGCTAAGAATACTTTAATAATTAACATGGCATAAGTTCTCCAAATGATCGATCCCTTTATTGGTGGATCTTTATCCCTATGTATAGGAATCAGTTGATTGTCCTGATGAATATACTCGAATGTATTTATTTTTTTGCATTTATCACCTTTGATCGTGGGTTGATTGACACGTCATGGGACTAATCAATCTGTATTGGTCATCATCGCCGACCAAGATGACCTTCGACCCGAGGTGGCATTATCCGAGGCCCAATATTAGAACATGTTCAACTCAAAATTAAGCTATTAGCGTGAGAATGGCTTTGGTTAGGGATAATGTTTCTCCAAGATGGTTACTGTCTGAGATGACAAGACATGGCTCAATCCTCGGATCAATCCCTAGTTGGTACTCAGGCATCATCAGGTCGACATTGAGATTTATTCACCTCTCATAATTACCCCAATAGCTTGCTATTGCACGGTCATACTCATTCTGATTTGAGTGACAGCAAGCTAATCAGTCGAGTAGGTGAGTCGTTAGTTTATCTCTCTTACGTCATCTGTATGCTAGTGATTGTGCCTTCTCATTAAATGCGACGTGCCCCTTGGTGTCATTTCTAGCATTTATCCGAAAACTAACTTTTTGACTCCTACTCGAATACTTCTGTATAAGCCGGCAAGACCCAGAGTTTCGTCATACTTTTTCTCAGTAGTTCAAGAAGAGTTACTCAGTTGTACGCTTCTTGCATTCTGCATTGGTAAGTTTAATTTCTTGTAAACTCTCTCATGGTGGGGAGGCTTCCTCCCTTTACCCCCAGTCCGATGCCTATTTTGATTAGGAGCCTTCGGCCAAGAAGGCCCGAGTTGAAGAGAAAGCTCCTCATCTGTCCCAGTTAATCAATAGTGAGGATAAAGACTGGGTATCCACCCTTTCACCATTGGTGCTTTCATCCCTCTTGTAGCTCGATGTTCAACCACTTCGAGATTGCTCCCTTCATCTTTCATTGTTTTCACCTAAGGAGGGACGTGCAGGCAATAAACAAAATGGAGATTGACTATATGTTCGATCAATTCTACTTCTCTTGTTACACGATAAAGCTTTACCCTTATGAATTTTTTCAAATCTTATAGTTTATCCTTTTATGAGCTTCCTCTTTTGTTTGCAGGTCTCAATTGGTGGTTTTCTAATCATCATCCATCTTATTGAAGCCTAGCATGAATTCATCGATGCTGCTCGAGACCTATAAGCAATACAGACAGAGATTTGCATCTGTTAGTGACAAGGCGAGGGCCTTGGAGTAGAGGACAAAGACCTTGGAAGATGAGCTGTCCTCAATGAAGGGGACCATTGGGCTCAACAAGCTTCGTTCGACTCTAAGAGGACCTCGTAGGAGACCTCCAAGGCCGAGCTGGAGGCTGAGAATCCGATTGACCGGTGACTTGGAATGCACCGCCTTTAAGATTTTTGAGGCTGGGAAGAAGATCAAGACATTTCAATCTGAGTAGGAGATACTTAGGCAGATGATTCTCGAGCATGACTCTCGGGTTGAAAGTTCTTTTGCTCCTTTTCATCGTGAGATGGGCCTCTCTTAAAAACTTTAAATGACGATCCATTCCTTGGAGGCTAGACTGGGCAAGTTACATTTATTGACTCTTCCATGGAGCAAGTTAGGGCCTACCAGAACGAGAGCTTCTTGAATAGCTACCTCCTTACTTGTTAGTAGATGGGGTTTGTGCCTCCAAAGACCCTCCCAAAAGAGTCATCTCACAAGCTTGTTCAACCTGGTTTCGACAATGATGACGGGGCTTCTCAGGCCTAGGGAGATGAGTCGCTTTTTGTTCCTATTTTCTCTTTTTTCTTTTTGAGTTGCTCTTTTATGTAAAAAGAGGGGCTTCGCAATGTAAATACAATTCTATTGATGCAATTATAGTGTAAACATCATGCGATGCATGTGTTGAGGCAGGTCATCCCCGTTGCTCCCAACTTTTGGATAAGGTTGAAGCTTTCTCAATTTGAAGCCCCATTCTTTTCATCTAATAGTGATGATGAGGAAATGAAGGAGAAAGGGAAGGCAAAATAAAAATTTTGGTTTATATTTTTTTTTGTTTTTTCTTAGGTTTGTTTCCCATTTTTTCTTTGTTCAACTATTTTGCTTAGGCTTGTGCCCCTTTGTTTTTTCGTACAACCTGTTTGTAATAAGAATTTTACAATGCATGTTTCTGTTGTGGACTTGCGTATTTTTGCATGCCTTCTTACTTTGTCCTATCAAATTTTTTCCATGGCCACATTTGAAAACAACAACTGATATCATGTATACCAACAAACAATATTGTCTATGAAAATGAATGTTGCTCCTTGGGCACATGGAGTCAAGGCTTATACTCGTTGCAAGGCATGGAGGCTGGACATCGTGCTCCAAAGCTTGTACTTTATGTGAAAATCAATGCTGCTCCTTGGGCACATGGTGCCATGTAGTGCTGAAGCACGCAGACCACTAGTTCTAGTTACATGTCATAGAACTAAACACATTTGGCTCATAACACCTAGTGCCGCAGCACGTATTGTCAAGGTGCATAAGATGCTGGCTCCTGTCATTTGTTATAGGATTGAGGACGTTTTCCGTATAGCACATAGTGCCGAGGCGCGTAAGGCGCTAGTTCATTTTGCTTGGAAAATGGGTGAAAATGTTTGCCCCGTCACATTTAGTGTTGAGGTGCGTAGGTCGTTGGTTCCCATCACTTGTTATAAGGGCAAAGACGTTTGCCCCATAGCACGTAATGTCTAAGCGCGTAAGGCATTGGCTTCTACCACTTGTCACAAGGCCAAAGATTTTTTCTTCGTAGAGCTCGACATGCAGAGCCATCGGCAAGGCTACTGGGTCAACTAATCCAGCACCAATAACTGTTGTCTTCCCAGTTCAACTAGGATCTACATGATCGTTTTTTTTTTAATTCGTTGTTTTCGTCATTGCTTCGGAATGGTTAAGAGAGATTGGATTGATTGCTGAGATGAGAAGTTGAGTGAACTCCCATTGTGGTCACCAAAATATAGAGTCTAGAATCCACTCTTTGAACTTCTTGCTTGAACTCCAATCACTCTTCGTAAGCTACAAAATACTCAGACACTAAGTTAGTGCCGACCGGAGTTGGGTCTTCATCGGGCATTCAGATGCTTAAGTTAGCTTTTGAAAGAGAGAGTAAAAGCAACGTGAAAGCTTAAGAGTGAATTGTGTGCGTGCCTAAGGTTTGAATGCCCTTGGAATATTTATAGAGAGAGTTCTCAACAGCCTGCCTGAGAATCCGCCCGAGGATGTCATATCGTGTGTCGCAAATCTCCGTGACTTTGCCACATACCCCACGTACATGCAAATTGGATGGACATATCATCATGTCTGTTAACCACAACCGCCTGCAACGTGGAGAGTACGCATCCACGTGGTTGTGGCGAGCATAGAGCCCTCGGTGGCATGATCAGATGTTGCAGCTTGAGAGATCTTGAACCTGGTGAAGAATGCCGACCGAGTGGAGGTTCAGCCGAACCTGATATGTCATGCGCTTGACACTAACTGGGGCATGTCGAGCAGCCTTGTCGAACCCTCGGTCATATAACGATACAATCATCCTTGAGTTAGTCCCATCTCGAGCTCAACACAAATAGACCGAACATGATCAAGGACCGAAGGTCCATTGTACTGCATATTCGGCCTACCATATGCTGCATTTTGATTCAAACTCGCCTACTAAAACCTCTGGTTTGTTAGTTATCTTGCGATGTTAAGGATTTTATTTGTGGGTATATAGAGAACGTGAAACTAAAAAAATAGAATAAATTACACTAACCTCGTAAATACACTAATCTTTTTGTAGTTTAAGAAATTAATCTAACCTCTCTAACTTTGAAAATTATTATGAAATTCTCTTTTACCGTTAAATTCAATTAAACGTTGTCAGTCAAATTATTTAAATTTTAAGTTCGAGATTTAAAAAAAAAATTACAATACAATTTTTATCACTTTTCGAAATAACCTATGTTAAATTTTTAAGATTTTTCTGAAATCAAAGCTCTAACCGTTTTTAAAGTTTGTCCGAGTTTCCATAACTAGGAGATTTGTAGCCTTTAGACTCTTCCGGGTATGGTGCTTGGATTCGGAAAGTTTTAGTGCACTTTTTTGTAGTGCACGTATAGTACGGATAAAACGATATAATTTTGTTTGTTTTGTTCTCGAAATAACATTGTTTTGATTCTATATATTTTAATAACAATTCTCAAAATGATGTAGTTTCTAAGACAAAGTGGACAAAACTACGTCGTTTTGTCCGCACTACACACACACTATTTGAAAGTGCACTACAGCTCTTCAAAATTCACCTAGACTGGATTCGGGAAGGCTATAGTTTACTTTCCTGCGGTGCAAGCAAAACGACGTAATTTTATCCACTTTGTTGTCAAAACTACATCATTATCAAAATGTATTGATTCAAAATGATATAATTTTAAGGACAAAGTGAACAAAATTATTTTGTTTTATCCGCACTACACATGCTACAGAAAAATATACTACAGCGATCCCAAATCCGCCTAGACTTGCCTTGCCGTATCAGTCCCAATTAGTCACTCCTATTTTTCCAAAGCCGAAAAACTGCTCTTCTGGTTCGTTAACGTAAAATAGCATCTTGGGCTTTTGTAATTTAGTAGAAATTCCACAAGGATCAACAACGTAGAACAAAAAATGCATTTATTTTGTTTAGAAAAATGCTAACCACCGCTTACTGGGTGATGAATAATATATAAAAAGTATATCATAATATTCATTGATATTCATTTTTGTTTGAAATTGTGTTTGTTACTCACAGCCTATTGAGCGGTAGTTAAAATTTCCTGCAAAAAGGGAAATGAATACAAGGCATTTCACCACATTATACAACCAACTCACCAAAACTTACATTTCTGGAAGAAACCAGGAGTCTCCCCCTTGTATCTCTTTACAAAATGTCTACATATATATATATTTATATGAATATATCAGACCAATACCTCTAGCTCCATACATCTTATTCCCAGAAATTATAAAGAATATAATAATCATAGACAAAACCCAATCTACCTGTCGTAACCCATAGCCACTACAGGGATTCTGACTTTGTGCCCTCTGCTACCTTTCAGCAAAACCTCTCCAAAACTGTATGATCCGGTCACTGATCGGACCGTGAGAGTCACTGAGAATTTCCTTGATGCAGCTGGCCTCAGAGTCATTGCTGGGGGGTTGGTTTCAATGGCAACAGCTGGTGCCATTCTTGCTGTGATGACGTAGGTTTCTTCAGCAGCAACATTTGTTACAGTGCGTGTCACGGTTTGAGTTCCCACGAGGTGGGAAATTGTGATGGAGGCGGTGTTGAGGTTTGACGGGCGGCCTAGAGTGTAGTTGCATGGTGAATTCGTGTAATTCTTTATCTCGTGAGCATCAATTCCGGGTATCGTGCACAAGAAGCCCAGATAATCTTCATAACCTACAAAACCAATTCATGCTAAAATTATCTCCTACATAGCTATGGAATTCTCCGATGGACTAGTTCATGCTGCACTCTCACATTTCCATTAGAAATATGACACCAAAACCAAACTTAAATCTCAAGTCATACTAAATATAATAAATCCCACCTTGAAACAGACTCAGTTCCTCCACCAGGTCACTCTATGGAATTTAAAACAGAATCAATCAGACACACAGCTATGGAATTATCCGACACGCTAGTTCACTCTACATTCTCACACCCAGCTCAATTTCAAAGATTCACACAAACCACCCACCCCCCAACAAACACACACACACAAATAAAAAACTTTAAATCCCTCAAAACACGGATTCCCACATATCTCCATAGTATTACTAGTATTAGTCAAGATTCTGACTAGGTATGTTCAATGTTTTCATATTACCCAGGTGTACTAGGTATATAACTCCTGAAGCTGACTATCTATGTACCCATGATTTTTTCCGGCCATCAGGTCTCTAAAACCCATGTCCCAATTTCAATCTGCAAAAGAACAGCTTATATTCTGAAGGGCAAGGCTTACAGGGCAAAGTCAAGAAACCTGTCATACCATTTCTAAATCAATCTGTCATCATTTTTTTGCACAATTTGCATGGTAAAAATAGTTATTTTTTATTTGGATGAAATAATTGGTAAAATTTTGTACAATCGTGAAATGTTTGGGGCAATTTTTATATTTTACGTGAAATACTTGGGGCAATACGATAGTTTTAATGGGGTCAAAATTACAAATTAATTTTCACACCTCTAACAAAAATACAATTTTGTGAAAAACTGAGGGGGGTCAAGTGGGATTTGGATCCACCCCCGGTCACAAGTACGGGCTATCTCAGTCGAGTCAGTCCTACAATTGGCTTTTTGAGGGTAACCCCACTTGAACAAAATAAATTAGGAAAGAAAAGCCATGATCCATGGACCAATGTTTTTACTGCACCAGCTCCAATTCAAAGGTCATAGCAAATCGTATTCAGTCATTATGTCCAGCTTAAGGAAAAAAGATCGTGAGCACGCGCACACACGCATACACACTCAATGGGAGAGGGAAGGAGGGAGAACCTGCATCAAAGATGAGGCCAGGATCTAGAGCGGATCTGGGATTAAGATGGCCGCTTCCATAATCAAAAGGTGTTGCTGGGACCAGTGTCACGGTTTCAGAACCTGAATACTGTTGAGCTTGAAGGGGTCTCTCTGATCTGTCCACTGTTGTTGATGTTGTCATCAAGGCTGATTTAATCGCAGCAGGGCTCCAATGAGGATGCTTTTGCTTTATAAGAGCTGCTATTCCAGCTATATGAGGCGCAGCCATGCTAGTCCCAGATATCATAGCAAATCCTTCTCCTACATGGATCAAAAAACAAATTTTAGAAAAAAAAGAGTTTCTTGGGATATCTTAGAAGGAAAAACTTGGGTTCTATGCAAATGCTGTCTTCTTACCAACCAAAGGAGCATAAAACTCCATATAAAAGAAAAAGGCAAAATAAGCACAAAATCCAAATGAATATAACCTTTTCCCCTATGTAGTGGTTTAAATTAAGACGACCTTAAGAATTGAACCAATTCATTCTGTATATCAGATATTTTATTTCAGTGACAAAATTCCACAAATTAGTTCCACCAGTGGATCAAATAGAAGCTTAGAGATAAGTTTAAAGCTTAAAAGTGTGATCAAAGATCTAAAAGGAGAAGGGAGCTTAATTGTAACTGTGAGTTATTTACCAACGTAATTAGCCTCGTCTGTTCCGTTCAGAGCCCAGGCAGCCCAAATTAGAGAACCAGGAGCTAGAATATCTGGTTTGAGAAGATCTGCATCTTGAAAACTGTAATCTTTTATGTTTGGACCACGAGCAGAAAACAATGCTACTTGGGGTGCTGATTTGTGTAGTATGGGCATGAGTCCATCCCCAATGCTGCCAGTTGCTTTGAAGCTCTTCACACGTCCAGTCCAATCCCTTGATGTGGATATCTTGTAATAATCTATAAGCTCCTAAATCAGGAAAACGCATGCACCAGATCCAACAAAATATGACCATCAGTAGGAGCGAGATGGACACAGGACATAAAAGTATAAACAAATAAAAACTTTGGAAACCAAAAAATGGCTGGCATGTACCAAATGTTTGAGAATAAACTTGAAGTACTAATCCATTGCAATTATAAAGGCAGTTCAAGCTAAACAGAAGTTCAGACATACAAGTGTACTCATCCCAGGATACTTAAAAGCACCGTTTGTGTCTCTTTTAAAAGTGTGTTGAATTTACTTGCAACATGTTCAAGAGCTAAAACATGAATTGAATACATATACTAACCACTGAAACAATTTATAGGACACATAAAATCACCAAATCAGCTCCCAATTTATGGACTAAAGAGGAAATCCATGGTATTTACCATTGACTTGCTAACTTCTGTGATGACAATCCCAGGAACACCAACGGGAACCGGATCAAATTTTGCTCCCGGAGAAACATTTTCTACAGCAAGCACGAAACCAATTGCACCAAGGCTCTTGGCTGTTTCTGAAACTTTTTTGATTGATGCAGTACCAACAATGAAATTAAAAGAATAGCCACAAAGAAGAATGTTTCCTTCCACCAAGTTTTTGTTTAAAACTTCTGGCCTCTGGCAATCGGAAGGGCTATACTTCATTACTGAAGAATCCAGCAAAACGTCATTGGCTGCAACCATGGTGAATGTTCGATTTGCATGTGTAGCAGCTGAATTAAGCATGAGACGCATTCAGCTTCCAGAACACAGACATATGACAGAAAACTAAAAGTCAATTGCATTAAACAAGCTAGCAGAAACAACCCCACAAAAATCGATTGCTGGCAACAAAATTGCATGTTTTGTAAACCTAATCTGCATCGATCTTGCTAACAATGGCAGTTGACTACCGCACCAACCAGATGTGTATCCAGGTCACAAAACATCAGCCTATTCTACATCCACACACTTTTACCTCAGATTACATGACACACAATTACTAAAGCTATGTTTGTTAAAATTTAAATGGATATCTCAAAACATTTGGATTTTGACTTCATTGAGGTAGCCAGCATAGTCACTCATACTTAATGCTTTGTTGTGACCTAGGCTGGTAAAACTCATGAATACCTGTGCAAGAAAAACACTACTATCAATTGAATCCCACTAGACAAATAGTTGAAAGCAAATGCAGCTCCAAAAGCGTGTCCTTCGTGCTCTTCAGGATTCAACAGAAAAGAAAAAGGAATAAAAAAGAATGACTTGAAAATGGCTGATTCAGAAGAATTTGTAAGATTTTTTACTTAATTTGGACAACATAGTTTATCATTGATGTTTGGAAATCCAAAAGAGTGAACCGAATAGCCCATTATTATTCAGTGATCAGCTACTGGTTGCTACTAGGCTTGGTGGGCTCTGCAACGTATTCTTTTATATGTAGAACTCATGTATAGTGTTTTATTTGTTGCTGTAAACCTAGTTAATCTCCTAATTGTATAGAATTACAGGCCTATATGAGTCAGTATTTGTGTAAAGGTTATAAATAGAAAATGTTGGTCCCTATTCTCGCACTAAGAATTTGGGGTCGCCCTATTAAATTTAGCAATGTAAAAGGCAAGAAAAGAGATCAGAAGACCTCCTTCCACAGTTCATACCTCTGAACTTGCACTCCTAGAACCATACAGGTATGCAATTTATGCTACTGTTAATGACATGTATATAATTTGAACAAGATCGCTATTAAATTTTGCAATTGGTATCAGTGCCTCAATTTTCAGATCATAGGTTGTCTTTTGGATTGGTGACTTACGCATGAATGTATGAATATATATGCACGCCCGTATGTGTGTATACATGAGAGTGCATATTTGTAAACATATATGATATTTCACATTCCAATACTGGAGAGTTTAGTATTTGTTAGGTATTTAAACTACCAAGGCAAGAGGCGCAAGGAAACAGACAGTATTTACAAAAAAAAGTTGACATGGAAAAAAATGCCCAAGACTTGTATCTTAGTGAATATAGGCGCATTATTACCAGTTGGGACAAATATGAATATCACCCAAACCCAGCATGTGACTAATTCGTGATATTAAGGCATTCAATTTTCAAACCGAGCATGTGATACCAAATCAACTTCAAAACCTCAGGGGAGGATCATTTTCTTCCCTTCAAAATATGTGCATTTTCTTTTACAACAAAATTTTGGTTTACCCATGTCACCAAAAGAGATGGACTTGGAACTGTGTAGGGAAGTTGTGGACATGACCTGTGGTTCGAGATAATTTGTGACTATATAAGAGGGTTTGTCAATGTCACCAAAACCGTAAAATGTCAGCATGATTTTGGCCTTGTTCTAACCAACCCTTTCCCCTTAAGAAAATAAATGAACAAATAAAAATAAAACCGATCTACAATATTGTATGTGCTGTAAAATCCCTGGTTTTGGCTTGATCAGTTGATCTTGTATGATCACATCATCATCAAAAGAATGATAGGATCTAGAATGGGCTCATGGTGAACCTAGTGCAGAGAACACAGTGTGGTGTGTAAACTTGTGTGCATGGTTTATTTGGTGCAGGATAATTGAATCATCCATCTGGAGTCCGAATTTAACCTTGATTACTTGGCTTTTTTTAGCCTGAAAAGTAACAGTGAAAATAATTCTTGATCAACATGCATTAGAATATAATCCATGCTTTAGAAAGTATTATTATTGTACGCTTTTTGATGTACATTTTCTAGCTTCATATACCTTGGTAAGTTGGCAATCACTAATTGTGCCTTTGCTCGCATATAAAGATTGACAAAGTTGAATATCAATGTACTACCAAAAACAAATTGGCATTCTTGTTGGCAATTCAAATCTTAGAATACCATGGGACTTGTTAGCTACGCTTCAATTCAGTGGGTTAGTTCATGGGTCACATTGTGTTGTTTAGATTGCTTTACTCAAAGTTCATAGTCTAAATTTTCAAAACTATGAATGGCATTGGCATTGAGGTTTCAAACGGGTAGTGATTGTGCCCATGGGACGGTCTTTACCAAGTGGGATTCTTGATGGATAAGGTAGATGTATAGCGTAACACAGTTTAGAGGTTTCATCTGCCCAAATGGTGTTAAGAGTTTCAGATAACTTTTGTCACTCTTGCAGTTGACTTTATATGAGGGAGGACCTATTACGTGTTTTGGTCTCGGCTTAAACTGTGTGATTACAATAATGTTCTTGGAGTCTAACTAGATATGAACTTGTAGGAACATGCATAGCTGCAGAATTCATGACTGCTAAATTCACTAACCAAAGGTTTAGCTCCTAAACTTTTGGAGGAACATGCAATGGGTTGAGTTTTGATTTATTTGGTAGTGGGAATTATGCTTCATTAAGCAGGCATTTAAAATGGATGAAGTTTAGTTCGTTCACGAGATATTGTTGTGATGATGTCTATGCATGCATGACTATTTTATGACATATGACATATGACTTATTGTGCAAAATATTTTAATGATATATGATAGGACCTTGACGTCGGGTATAAAAGTAAATCTTAAACCATTTTGAGTCTTTAAGTATGGCGCCTTCTCACTTGTAAGGTAAAAAGGCTTCCACCTATACCTGTAGGTTATTTGACTTTGTTGGTCTCATGCTTTGTAAAGTGAGTTCTGTTGACTTAATAGGACGTTGGACCAATATGGAAATAGACATAGATGATCATCTTTGCATTCAATTATCATACCACACTTCCATGCATTGCTTGTGATAGTAGAATTAATAGTACTTTGATCATTTGTGATCCTATGTCCCTTAAAAATGTAACGACTTACTTGGTTAGGTACTTATATTTTTATTTGACCAGGGTGTTATTTAAGGTGTTGCTCTCTTCTTTGCAATCATTTATGGCCACTACTGTTTTAAATCATTAGTGAGTGGTTCTCGAAAATAAAATGTTTTTCAAGCCCATAACAGTCTATGTAGTCCAAGTAGAGGAATGTAAGATTTTAACTTAATTTGGACAGCATAGTTTATTATTGATGTATGTGGAAAGTGAGATTGGTTGGAATGCAATAAATGGTAAGAGAGTGGACCAGGTAGCCCACTACTAATTAGCGCTCAACTAATGGTTATTGGGCTTGGTGCACCTTCAAAGGTAATCTTTTGTAGGACTCATGTATGTGGTTCATTATAGGTGTAGAACTATTGAACTGATATCCTCATTGTACTGGGTAACAGTCCTTTAAGGGTTAGGACTTGTGCAAAGATTATATATACAAGGGGTGGGTCCCTACTCTCACTCTTAAGAATTTGCAGTCTCCTCATTAGCCTTCACAATGTGAAGGCAAGAGAAGAGAGTAGAAGACTCACTCTACACTCGTGAACTCAGGTATGCAATTTATTTTAGTGTTGCGACATAATTGTGATTTGAACAAGAGCTATAAGATTTTACATGTCGAATCGGATATTAACATCTGTTGTAAATCTAACAGAATCATCGAGATTTGAACTTTCCCAGATGAATCAGTTTCTTCACACCTTCCATAATAACATGTCAATAGATGAAAGATATCATAAATTTGTTGGTGTTGCTTTGTCCAAGTAAGAATTGACAATAAACATACTTCAAACTAATGAATTTTATTTTGTTTTAGCATGTTATATTACACTAGACACATTACCAATGCATTGGATCAACAATATTCCTTTCTGGATCAAACTCAAAAAATAATGCAACAGTTTTCTGGACATGTGTTAATGTTTGTTCTCCAAGTCTACGTCAAAGTAAGAGAGACTTACGTGACAACCCCAATCCAGGCAAGATTTTTCTGTTTCCAAGAGTCAGATGGTTTTTGTATCTGCGATCATCAATTGCAGCAGCTACAGATGTTATCCATGGACTATAGGACAACAAACTTTTGGGAAAAGGACCTCCATTTCCAGCTGCCTGTGCAACAAACACTCCGGCTTTGACAGCGGAAAGAAGTGTAGCATCAAAAGGATTTAAAAATGTAGTTTTTGTAGTTGCCGGAGGACTGTTGGGGCTCATTGAGAGATTGAGAATGTCCACACCATCATGAACCGCCTGTCAACAGGAACCTTTCTTTAACAATTTATGTGAAATTGGAGAAAAAAGTACAAGCAGAACCCAGCAAGAGAATTTTAAACAGAAAGAAAAGGATATGAACTATTTTCTTGTGTTGCAGCAAATGTAGACCCAAAACACACTCATCTAAGAGTTTTTTGTTTGGCAACAACATGACCATCAAGATGCTTCTGACATGGAACCAACATGAAATATTAACAACGACGTCTCCGTAATATGGCCCAAATTCCAAAACAATAACAGATTGTAACAAGAAGCTGTTACTCAATTACTCAAATGTTAGTCGACTAACCATACAACAAGTCAACTGATTTTCAAAAGAACAGTCAACTAACTACAAGTTTCTCGAAACAGGTAACAGGGAACTTGCAACGCATACAAATGCATATGCATGTACAAACCACTGGAGCAGCGATTTTTACTCATTGCTTACTTCCTTTAAAATTAAGAACCTTAATTATATCTGACCACTCCAATGCCAAACAGTTAATAGTGTAGAACCCTAAAGTAATATCAAAGATGGAAAAAGAGGAAAAGAATTCATTGCTCTAAATGCATTGGTTTAAAACAAAAAGAAAGCACACTTCATCCTGTAGATCTCTTCCTTTGTGCGAAGAAAAAGCATTTTCCGAGATTAACACCATCCTGTTTTGACTACTTCAATGCTAGGCTCAATAGTCCCCTTCATGAAGTGACTGTTATCAAAACTGAGATAAGGCATTTCTTCTATCACCGCCAGAAACAATATATTTCAGCCATGCCGAAAGCTGATTTCGTCATCAATAAGACTATTTTCTTGTTTATTTCCGAGGGCACCAATTATAACGGACACTACTGGCAAATTGTATACTGGAGTCTAATAAACAACCAAATATAGATGGCTTCCCGGAATTAGTGGATAACAACAGAAGGTCTATTCCTTTTGCCATCAGTACTGAAAAGAAATTTCACAAGTATAGGAGAATTCAAGGACAAGAAATCCACACTTATAAAAAATGCAAAAACAACCAAATTACAATGCAAACTGCTCTCTAATCTCTTGAAATGAAATAAGATAGGAATCCAATGAAGATTTTTCTGAAACGTCACTAGTCATGAATCTTTTATGAGGCTTAAATGAAATTTGAATAAAGACAAAAAAAATACCAATATTAACTGAGGATTAATTTCTTTTCCTGAAAAGTCACTAGGCATGAGACTTTTATGAGCAAAAAGTCCACGTAAAAAACTTATCTTCAAGAGGCAAAAGCACATTCTGAGTCTTTTTATGAGAGGAAAATAACACAAACCTGGATCATCAATCATTTGATCAAAGAATGATCTGCAGGAAAATAGACCCCAGCAGTACAAATCTCTCTCTCTCTAGGTTTTACTTGTTACAAATTTGAGGTCATTCTTATGTATCTTCTTGTAATTAAACTACCAATATAAAAGCAGATGGCAAAAGTCCAAATATACTCGTTCAGTATACATCCAACACAGCCTACAAGGAAAAAGACCGAGGAAGAACAACAGAGAGGAATAGTTTAAAAATAAATAAAAAGGCATCCTAGTTTCAAAACTCAAATCCTGCAAACTTAAGTTCATATCCAGGACGTTTTTCTATTGAAGCAGAAATTTGAAAGTCTAAAAAAATCCCATTATGGCTCCAAGTACCACTAATGGCGCTGATATTTTTTTCCAGACTCAAAGGTTACCCAGTAGAACAAGATTTGAACCATGAAGACCCATTTGCATTATGTACACTATAACCCGAACTGCTATTATTACCCCAAAAATTGTAACTCCTCCAACAGAGGAAAAAAGAAAGGAATAACAACAAAGACGGTGACATTTGACACAAACCATATAAAACCAATTACTACATCCGTATTGCACAGAAGGCCACATGACGAATTCTTTGAGAGTGAACAAGTTAAAGCCACCATATCAATTACCCATCAAAGTTTATGAATCTGACTTTGTGAATGTGCACCATGCATAACTGTTTGAAACAAGAAAGTAACATGAACAAATTATACAGGTTGCATTATCGAAGAACAAATTGAATAAAAATCAGCACTAGCTCTCTTTCTATATTGGAACTCAGGATTTGCATCGGTTTACCTGCTCAATAGCAGCAACTACGTCTGCAACAAAACCTCCAAAAAGCCTGTAAAGTGCCTTGTACACAGCAATTCTAATAGAGCCAAACACAAAATTGTCAATCAAACAACTAACATTGAGGAACAGGATAAAGGAAGAATTAGCATTTGATACTATTAGTGAAAGTCAATGATCCTCACCTGGCGCGAGGAGCCATTCCACTCGCTTTCCCAAATTCATATCCATGTATTCTCACAGGTACCCCATTATTACCAGCTGCAATAGCTGCTGTATGACTGTTCAGAAATGAAGAAGAGAGAGGGCAGGGAACGGAGGATCAGAATTCATAAAAGTACAAAGAATCAAGGTTGAAAAGAAAACCGGAAATTAGCTGCATATAGTGCAACACCAGAAATCATGCAGGACAGTAGGCAGCCAACAGAACGTACAAAAGGAAAAAGAAATGGTAGCATGACATTCACATTGGGTTTAGTGTTACAAAATCTTATGTCCTCTAACCTTCCATGTCCATCTCCATCTAGCGGAGAAGCAAAATCAATCGCTGGATTAAATACGCCAGCTGCAATTGCAGCTTCAGCAAAATGTTGGGCTCCAATAATCTTCCCATTACAGAAGCTCCTTTTGGTGTCAGGATCAACTTCACATTTTCCTCTGTATTTTGCAAGAGGCCCGTACGGTTCCACATTGTAGGTTGCGAAGCTTGGATGGTGGGGGTAAATCCCTGAGTCCACAAATCCTATTACAATGTCCTCTCCAGCTTTGTCAAAGCCACCTCCTGTTGGCCATACTCCAGTTGGAAGCCCCAAAAACTGTGGGGTGTGTGTCGTAAGTCTCCTCACCTTCCAATCTCTCTCCACAGATATCACACCAGGGGCTCGTCTAAGAATTTCAGCCTACTAATAAATTAGCTCGTGTAAGAAAACGGATATAGCTATAGGACTGAACAATAGTAGTGAACAAGACTAGCCATCAAAAATTGAAATGATAGTACAACTTTTCACCTGTTCAGGAGAAATGTGAACTGCAAATCCATTAATTAGATGCCGATAGCTATAGAGTTTCTTATAGGTCCCACGGTCAAACAGCATCCCCAAAAGCATATCATGTTTCATTTCCAGGTGATGAGAGTAAGATGTCACTTTTTCACTGAAAAGAGCCAAAAGTACAGGGAAAACAAAGCAAGCAAGCAAAAATGTCAAAGAGCGTTCATTGTTCTGCCATAGAGCATAAGTAGGATATCACCAGTTCACAGTGGCAATGTGAAAGGAGTAAGAAAACGAGGCTCTCAATGTCACGACTGATCACCTAAAACAGCCTCACAGATTTGCCCAGCTACAGCCCTCAAGCTGGAGCTAGCGAGGGGTATACAGTGAATCGTGTAGCATCTATATTCAATGCACAAAACACAGTGCCAAGCAGTAGAGAACCTTTTTCCCGTCCCAATTACACACTTCTCCACAATGGCACCGGATGGATTGGTTCGAAGGCTCACATGCCTTTGACCCACCCAACTCAAAAAGTAGAAGCTAAGTGCATCCATGTACCAGAAGCACAGGGTATCAAACAAGTGTTTAATTATTAGAGGAATTCCCATGTACATTGGGAAGATTGAGTAGACTAATCACATACAAATATGTAATTAATGAAGCAAGGCAACGTGACATGGAAGCTAGACTGGAGGTCCATCTTTCTCTAATCTTCTACAAAAAGAAAAGTTCAGAAATAAGGACAACTAGTTTCTAATAGTAATGTGGTAGTTGAATTATCCACTTTAAAGGTTAGCATAGTACTTGGAAACAGCAAAATCACCTTGTTTAAATCAGTAAGGTTTCTGTTGAGAACACACTTAAGTCACTCACATAATGGGAGTTCTATTACTTATTTACTTTTACCTATACTGAAATGTTTTGCACCATATCTTTTGCTGTGGGCAAATGGGATGTCTTAATAATCACTACTATTTTTTTCACAAGATAATTCCATGATTGCACCACGTTGACTTATTATCCTAGTAGAAGAATGAACTTCTCTAAGTGACAGGCATCACAGCCACAAGGGCTTAAACAAACCGTGAAGAACTTAGGGGGTGTTCAGTTGAGTGTTTCTGAAATAATTTTTGAGAAAAAAAACTCTGAGCTGTTTGGTGTAAGTGTTTCAGAAAAAATTTGGGAGTTAAATTTTTTCTGCATTTTCGAGCTTCTCTCTCTTGAAATGAATGTTGTTTAGGAAAAAAGTAAAAATGTTTGAAAAAAAATTTCCCAAACAAGTTCCTAAAAATTTTCTGAAAATTTTTAGGAAATAGCCAAACGAACACATTAAGATACCATAATCTGAAAATAATAGGAATATAAGTTGACTCAAGATCGAAAACGTCAGCAGTTAAAATTACACAAATATATGACAACCCACATATGAATCCACTAAACTTAATAGATTCCCCTGAAATTTTAAAAAAAAAA
>JABCMJ010006500.1:0-24149 GCA_014822125.1 Arbutus unedo
TTTCTGCAAAGAGTTCGTTCGGTTGCCATGGGTTCTTCATCTTCCTTTGTTTGATATATTTTTCATAGCTAAAGGAGATCAAAGCAAGACTTTTTTCCGGTCTTGGACCTGTACTCTTTTTAAGTCAAGTCAGGTTATTCGCTCCATCTATCAAACCGGTGTTAAAGCGGATAAAAAATAATCTGTCTTGTTCTTGTTATGGGGAGAAGATAAAGTGTTGTAATACTGAGAGTTTCTTGCTGTAGGGCAACATCTTTTGGCATTCAAGTTTTGATGGAAATTCTTACTGTTCTTGTTTGCTCTTTTGCAAATTTCCTCCTGAAAACTCGTCGAATGAATCGCAGCATTGATTTGTCAATCTATTTTTCAAAATATATTTTTGTAGAATGCATTATATAATCTGCTACCAAATACTAAAAATAAAAAACTCCATATTGAAAAATGAAAAAAATAAGGTGGCCAAACATTTGTTGAGGCTATCAGTTCTTGTTCAGTATATCCTACACTACAAACAATCTGTAAGAGGTGGGGCCAAGATGATGATACAATGATGTTGCTGTGCACAGCAGTTTCAGTATATCCTACACTACAAAAAAATTGTCCAAGTACTATTCAAACGTTTGAGCAGTTTTTTAATAGTAAAAACAGCGCTATTTTAGTGCGGATCACACTCTGCTATGCACAGCAGCATTTCCGAGTCTGAATGACTAATGCTGCACAAAATTAGACCCAAAAATTTCCACAAATTGCATAATGCTCACCAACTTTTTCTCTTTCGATTTGGCTGTTTCTCCCATGAATGGAAAAATATCCTGCCAGACTTTGGCTCATGTAAATAATCAAACCCCTTACAAAAGAGACTTTTGGGTTTTGTCCGCACATACATTAGTGGATGAAATCACAGGAGGAGAGAATATGCTTATAATAGGATAGATATAGAATTCCATATATATGGCTATCGAGTGTGTGAGGTTGAACCTGAAGTGAGGTGGAGAAGAGAGAGAAGGAGAAGAATATGGTGGCTCTCTCTCTCTCCTCTTTTCCTCCTCTAGCATCTCTTTTGCTTATATGCTTTGCAGCTTCAGGGGTGTTACTGCTAGTCTTATGTGCTGAAGAGTTCAGCAGAAGTGACTTCCCACCTGACTTTGTCTTCGGCTCTGGGACCTCTGCTTATCAGGTATGTACCTTCTTAATTTTCGTCCCTCGGGTGGGGACGTGCATTTTTTTTGAAGTTTTCTTGGCAAGGTTTGTGCTGGGTTTCGTTATTTGATAAGAAAATAAATATGCTGTCCAAAGGCCGGTGCATACACTTGAGAAGGAAAAAACAGAAGCGACGGATGTGTGCCGTTTTGGGGGTGCTCAAGCTGAAACAATGCCAACCAATTTGTAGACAAACATTCCGAAGGAACCGATGTGACCAGAGGTATTAAGGTCATTTTTTTTGGACATATCCGAATACGATGGCGGCCTACCCATGTCCAAGTAGTAGCCCCCCGTGGGTTTGTCTTGTAAGATAGGCGTCTCAAAGTTGGAATTTTTGTGGGCTGTCAAAAATCCATTCTTTTTGGGTATCTTTCGCATCCGCTGTGGAATGCCAACATTCCCATCTCGGCACAGACATAGAGTTGTCTGCGGCATGCTAGCATTAGGCATGAGAAACTATTAGCCAAGCACATTTGACACCCAGACCACCTACATGCCACAATATGCTGGCAAGCATTTCGATGCGTCATGAGCGCCTCAGCGAACCCTGACTCTGATTTAGATTGTGAAGAAATTGATTATTTTGTAAAAACCATGTGTTATGTCTTGAATCTGTAGGTAAAACCATAGACAAATGAAATTCAAAAAATAAGGGACTAGAGTTTTTATGTAAGAAAGCAATGAAAAACAATACTGACTAGCGGATACAATTTGTTTTGAGTATGGCCTTGAATTTATTTGAAGATGTGAGTAAAACTAAACTAGTCAGTAATGTGGTCTTTGGTTTCATGTAAGACGCGCGGCCTAGCTTCCACATTGAAATACTATGTAATGTTCTGGCTCAGCTCTACGACTAGATTCATGGGTTTATCCTTGGGATTCCTAAATCCAAAAAGCGCCTCCAAAACAGTCCGCATTCGGGACATGTCCGCGTCTATAGTTTTTGTCTAAGTTGAAAACAAACAAAAGAATAGCAGAAGGAAATAAGATTTTGATTAACTTTGTGTGTTTGTGTTTGTGGACATAAAAAAGGTTGAGGGAGCGGCATTTGAAGATGGAAGAACTCCTAGCATTTGGGACACCTTTGCTCATGATGGTCGGTTCCTTTCTTTCCTTTTTCTCTTTTCCCTTTAGATTTATCTATTCTAACAAAGAAAAGAGAGAAGTGAATAATATAGTGAAGTGACGGATAAAATAGTGAAGTAAAATTACTCGGGCCAACTATCTCATTTTCTCATCCCACTCCACATCTCACTCCCACATCCTATGTATGCAACTACACACATGCACACATAAAGTGTGTACCCAACTTCTAGTTCTTTCGAATGGCCCGTAACATGCAGAAGTACTTGTCAAGGCTCCCCTATACATATATGTATGAAGTGTATGTCCAAACTCTAGACTTTAGAGTATGTGTCCAACTTCTAATAGAAGTGCTTGTCAAGACTTCCTTTTAGAACCACACATCCGTACACATCTGTGGGTCCCATACGATATTTGTGGGACCACACATTCAGATACATATGCGTCCGAATTATTTTCTAATCTGCTTTGTTTAGACCTTTTCGCACCAAATTCCTTTAGGGTAGTTGAAAAAAATCAAGACTTGGAAAGTATACATTGGCTCTTTAGCCTCTTGATTTTATCTAGCTTCTTTCAACCAAATCCATGGTATTCAAAAAATTATTCTTAATTTGTTTGTCATGCATCTCTTTAATCGAAACACTTTCAGTAGAAGAAGATCAGCAATTGCTATTTGCCAAGACAAATCTCCAAATTTCCTAGTATTTTTCTTCAAAAAACTACTATAATTGTTACAACTCCAAACTTCAGGGAATGTGCATGGAGACACCGGAGACATAGCATGCGATGGGTACCACAAGTACAAGGTGGGTACAAGGTGTTTGCATTAATGCCTCTCTCTCTCTCTCTCTCTCTCTCTCTCTCTCTCATGTGGTGACACTCACTCTATTGCAGGAAGACATACAACTGATGGTGGAAACAGGACTGGAGGCCTATAGATTCTCCATATCATGGTCAAGGCTTATCCCCAGTAAGATCACCTATAAGTATACCTCATGTCAACTGAACAAGGCAGTCAGAAAAATTATTGTTTGGTTCTTATATGATTGTGCTCATTCTGTTTACCAGATGGAAGAGGACCGGTGAATCCAAAGGGTTTGGAATATTACAACAACTTCATCAACGAGCTAATCAGACACGGTCGGCCTCGTTTTTCTTCATTAGCATTTGAATGTTCTAATCAATAGAAAAAAAACAGCAACAATTTTCTTCTAACCAAACAACACCTGAAAACTCTTAAAGCTCCCCCACTATGTTACATGAACTCGGGTTCGTGTCCAGACGTCATGCCCAAGCGGGGACCGTTTTTCTTCATAGTTGAGACTCGTCATATGTTTGTTGCACAAGTATTAATCATGGATTATTTCATGAGTAGTTGGCCCCAATAGCTGCTGGAACCTTCTCTTCTGCTGACCAGGGATTAATGAAAGATTTCGGAGCTCTGTCACAGGACATGGGGGTTCCGTTCTGTCTCTCACTTCTCCGTTGGACCATATCCGCTATTGTGACACTAGGGCTTCCAATCATGCTCCTCTTATTACTTGCTTTGTTTGACTAATAGCACGTTTGAGCTTATTTTGCTTGTCTGCTGCTTTGTCTGTGGCTTTTGACCATTCGGCCACTCTCTCCTTTTGTTAAATATCGCCTTCAACCTCCATCATTCGTTTAATGAAGTTGAAAAACAACTCACTTTCTTGCATCTTCTTGAAAATTGATTTAATCGTTCCCCCACTATGCATTTACTCATCTCCTAAACTATCTACAAGCTTTCGGCCCTATCCTATTTTGTTATCGAGCGTCCTGAACTTAAATCTAAGGATACTGAGATTTGTGTGCAAAAGCTGGGTATAGGTGCAGGGAGCCTAGTTTGTGCATTATTCAGAATGTGATTTATATCTGAAGGGATTAAGGAAATACGAAAACTTCTATCTCGCATCCTTTGAAGACTAGAAATGTTGATTTT
Source organism: Arbutus unedo (assembly GCA_014822125.1). Classification (NCBI taxonomy): domain Eukaryota; kingdom Viridiplantae; phylum Streptophyta; class Magnoliopsida; order Ericales; family Ericaceae; genus Arbutus; species Arbutus unedo. Next base: position 4,250 of record JABCMJ010006500.1, read on the forward strand.
AGCTAGTTCGAGATACTTTTTCTTCAAATATCTTTAAAAACTAGAGAATTCAAGTGCCCTTACTCTTGTCATACCCTTTGGACATAGTACTTGGAGGCAAACTCTCCACTTATATTTGTTTCAATATCTATCAAGCAGGAATCCAACCACATGTTACACTGGTGCACTCTGATCTACCACAGGCTCTTGAAGATGAATATGGAGGATGGATTAGTCGAAAAGTTGTGTAGGGTCCTGAATTTTCGTTCTCATCTGCTTTACTTTCCCCTACATGAACAACCTATGCAATCACCTATTCTTGGGTGCAGGAAAGATTTCACAACATATGCTGATACGTGCTTCAAAGAATTTGGCGATAGGATTCCATATTGGTCTACCTTTAATGAGGCCAATGTATATGTCTTGGGAGGTTATGATGTGGGATTTTCACCCCCACAGCGGTGCTCTCAGCCATTTGGAATGAGCAATTGTTCTAAAGGTAACTCCTCGTCTGAGCCCTACATTGCTGGTCATAATATGTTGCTGGCTCACACATCTGCTGCAAGTTTGTACAAGAACAAGTACCAGGTATTTCATGAGCTTTTCATTGGAAACATAAGTATATCTGTTGTTCTTTATCTTTCTCAAGGGAAAAAAAGTCCTCTCCTTTAATATTGGTAGCAATGAGTGGAAAATATTGTCTATAATTGTTGCGAGAAATGTTATGTAACAGGGCAGGCAAAAAGGATTCATAGGATTAAATGTCTTTGGTTATTGGTTTCTCCCTTATACTAATGCAACAGACGATGTCATCGCAACGAAACGAGCCAATGAATTTCTTATTGGGTGGTGAGTCACAAACAACAATACTTTATGCATCTTGAATTCACGTATGTTCACATATGTTCACATATGAGGACCTGAGCCTTGGTTTGGTTTGCTGTTTTAGAATTAGAACATTTTTCATAAAACTTGTGTGCTTGAGAGATTCCAAAGCAACTTTTCAGGGAAATGGTTTGAAAAAGAGCCAGTTTTTAAGGAAAGGAACCGAAAAAGATGTATTAAGATTCTCAAAAAAACCTTTCAACTTGTCAAGAGGTAGAAACCATGTTACTGTTGAGTTATCTCTCCACGAATATGAGGAACTTGCAGGAGGGAGGCTTGGGAGACCTTGTGGTTCTAGAGCGGTGTCTCGATTCCTATAAGTATTATCCCAGTCACCTTCCAACGTAGGAGAGTGATGGATTTTTCAATGCATTTCGTGTTCAATATCAATTAGAGGTATATAGAGGAGGAGCAGAGCATGAATGATCTCTCAAGTTAGTATACGTGAAACGTTGAAACCACCATTCATCACTCTTTCCAAACAAGTTTCTAATTTTTGAGAAAGAGCAAGCTTTTAGGAAAGGAACCAAAAAGATGTATTCACAATCTCAAAAACCATTTTAACTTGTCAAAAAGTAGAACCCGTTTTATTTAGAACAAGAGCAGAACACGAATGATCTCTAGAATTAGTATTTTCCTGGAAAGTTAAATCTGTCGTTGATCACTCCCTGTCTTTGGTTTTCGCAGGTTTATCAATCCCCTAGTGTTTGGAGACTATCCTGACATAGTGAAGAAGAATGCAGGCACAAAAATTCCAGCCTTCACCAACCTTGAATCCAAACAAATCAAGGGTTCATTTGACTTCATAGGAGTTAACCATTACTTCACAATTCACATCAAGGACAATCCAAACAAACTAAAAATGGACAACAGGGACTTCAATGCAGACATGGCAGCAGATATGATATGTATAGTATTCCATATACTAACTAAACTCTATTAGAACTACTTATGAGATCAATATATTTTAGCTTCACTCAACATTTCATGATTTTGCACATTAAGATTTTGATGGATCTGATATATATCATAACTATTTTGATTATTGTAGTTGCTGCGAAAGGTGATGCACCTCCAGGTCAGGTGAGGAGGGATGGAGAAAAATTAATGAAGTTTGGTTTTCAAATTCTCATGTTTTATTCATTGTACTGATAATCAGTTTGCTTGACTCAGTTCCCCATCACACCCTCGGGTCTGGCCGGAGTTTTGGAGTATTTCAAGCAAGTTTATGGCAACCCTCCTATTTATATCCACGAAAACGGTCCCTTCCTCTTTCCCTCTCTCTCTCTCTCTCTCCATGTTATTTTAAATGCGAAACAGTTAACGTCTGCCTATGTTTACTGATATTTGATCGACCAAAGTTCGAGGGATTGGGTAACCTCATGGGGCCCAATTCAGGTTTTAACAAGTACCAGGATAAGTGGGTTATGAACCCTAATTGGACAAGGTTGAGTTTATAAAATGCAAAAGTTAGGGTCAAAAGAAGATTTTCTTGATTTAGCACTTTTTAACTATCTTCTTTTTTGAGTGTGTATGATTATGTAATAATCAGTGAAACTCCTCCCACTTGTTTGTTATAGGTCAACAAACACCACGTAATTCAACAGTGAATGACGTGGGAAGGGTGAACTATTTGCATGGTTTCATTGGGAGTTTGCTTGATGCTTTGAGGTATGCCTTATTTTATAATTGAGTTTCCAAGTGCATAAATAAAGCTTATGTCAGCCAAAACGTAATAGACTTGATCAAGATGGTCTCAATTCCGAAGAAGAAGAAAGTGAGAAGACTAATCAAGAGCATTTTGGCAAGCAATCGATTAATTGAGTCTTTTCCCTTACCCCTCTCCTCTTTGCGCTATAGGGTACGATCTAATCCTAACCTATAGCGGGGTGCCGTAATCTTGCCCAACTGAAGAAAATCAGAACAGATAAAAAAGAGCATACGACTATTGCATAAACCCTTCTTAAGTAAAATATATTGGTTAAAGAGAAGGGGATAGAAGTTTGAGTAACCACTACAGTCAAAGGTTTTCCACTATGAAGCATTAATACTTTTAGTTGGGAGTTATAGTCGTATTGTATCCTTATTCGTATCAAATATCAATACTTGGTTGATACTCACAGATACGTAATCGAAAAGTATTCATAACGAAAAAAATTATTTTTTATTCTTAATGTATTAGATACTTTCTAGATAGTGTGAATCACGTATCTAGAAATTCTATAAAAATAAGATTGTCTTATTTCTTGCATGGTATTCGAGTAAAATTGATTATAATAAAGAAAAATATGAACTTTTACCTTTTTACTACTATTTAGAAAGAAAGACGTAGTAAAATGAAACAATATAATTATTTTTGTAGTATATTGAATATATTACATGTGGTTATTATATCTTTTGATTTTAACAATTAAACAAATAACCAAGCAAACTCAAAAATATCATAAGAACCATCCTTATAAAATTTTATTTTAATTTAACTGTACCCGTATCTTATTTTATTAGATTTTTTCATATCAGCATATTTGCATCCTATCTTTATTACGTATGAGTGTTCATGCTTCATGGGTTTTCCATATTCATTTTTTTGAGTTTGTGATCTCAAGTCTCAAGACTTTTGACTCCTTTGAAATGCTGATTTTGCCCTAATGGTTTGCTTTCTCTCTGATTTTTTGTTATATGATGATGGAAGGAATGGATCAAATGCAAAAGGGTATTTCACATGGTCCTTCTTGGACGTATTTGAGTTATTGGGTGGCTTCGATTCAGGCTTTGGGCTGTACTATGTGGATAGGGCTGACAAGGATTTGAAAAGATACCCTAAACTCTCTGCACATTGGTACTCCAACTTCTTGAAGGGAAGGACCATCACCCTTGATGCTGCTGCTGCTGCCGCTATTGAATTTCAAGTTGATGAGAGCATTTCAACTCTTTCTGATAAATCTCTTTCTTCTCACTAGTTTCTGCTTTGCATGACTGTTGTTACTTCTGTTCTCAACTGAATGTTGCTTCTATTCTGTATATGGCATATCCAGCTTAGTCTATTGAATAAAGCATTCCGAACAAAGCGTAACCTTAGCTTTGCATTGCACGTGTTTGGGAAAACTGTTAGACTCGTACAAGTGAAAATTTGTGCTTGTTTTTATAGTAACTAATCACAGCATCCTTCCGGCATCATATAATAATATCCTCACTACTTGGGCAAGTCGTCAGTTGAAAATGATTTCAACCCCATCTTTGTTTTCCAAAGGCTGAGTAGGAGCCAGTGCAAAAACAAAGGCCCCCATTTTGGAGCCATTCATGATAAGGGGCGGAATAGATTTTGCAGAAGGTTAGTATGTAAATTTGTAAACAGAATTTAAAAAGATCATCCGGATATGATTTTGAAGTTATGTATTTTTAATTTATTTCTTCAGATTATTTTTGGAGAATGAATTCTATAATCTGCTACCAAACTCTAAAAATGCAAAATTGTATTTTGGGTGAGGCCAGCAATTCTTGTTCATTATATCTTATATTACAAACAATTATTAAGGTGGGGCCAATGATGATTAGAACATGTTGGATCTTGTTGTGCGTTGCATACAATAGGATATGATGTGCGTTAAAATAGAGTATGTTTGAAATCAGGGTTATGGGTATCTTATCCATCGCAATGTCGAAATCAACTCTTTGGTTAAAATCCAAACATCAAGTAACCCTGTGCATAACAAGGTTCCGGGTCGGATGATTAATGCACTGCACAAATTCGACCCAAAAGTTTCCACAAATTGCATAATGATAACAAACTTTTTCTCTTTCATTTGGCTGTTTCTCCCATGAAAAAATATCCTGTTGGAGACTTTGGCTGATGTAAATAGTCAAACGCCGTGCAAATGAGACTTTTGTGTCCCCGCATACATAAATGAGTGGATGAAATCAGAGAAGGCGGGAATATGCTGATAATATAATAGATTGATTTCTATAGATAGAGGTATTGAGTGTGTGAGGTTAAACCTGAACTCAGGTGGAGAAGAGAGAGAAGGAGAAGGATATGGTCACTCTCTCTCTCTCCTCTTTGCATCTAGCATCTATTTTGCTGATAAGCTTTGCAGCTTCAGGGGCATTACTACTAGTCTTGTGTGCTGATGAGTTCAGCAGAAGTGACTTCCCACCTGACTTTGTCTTCGGCTCTGGGACCTCTGCTTATCAGGTATATTCTTTCTTTCTTAATTTTCGTCCCTCGGATGGGTGGGGACGTGCACTTTTTTTTTTTCAAGTTTTCTTGGTATGGTTTGTGCCGGGCTTTGTTATTTGATGAGGAAATGGACACGCTGTCGATCTTGTGCGCAAGCATTCCGAAGGGACCCAACATGACCGAGAACATTACGGTTGTTTTTTTGGACATACCCGAAGACGACGGCAGACGGCTTACCCATCGCCAAGTAGTAGTCTTAGTCAGTTTGTCTTGTAAGATAGGCGCCTAAAAGTTGGAAATTTGCTGGGCTGTCTTACAAAATCCATTTTTGGATATCTTTTGCATCCGTTGTGGAATGCCAACATTCCCATCTTGACAGAGACACGAGCCACGAGCCACATGCTAGAATTAGGCATGAGAATCGGTTCGCCAAGCACATTCACCTGAGGAGGCATCCAGGCTGCCTACAAGCCACAATTTTGCTCCGTAGGTAGAACCATAGCCGAATGAATTTCAAAAAATAAAGAACTGAAATTTTTTGTGCAAAAGCAATGAAAAACAAACACTGACTAGGGGATACATTTTGGTCTGAGTATGGTCTTGAATTTATTTGAGATGTAAGTGAAGCTACAATAGTAAATAATGAGGTCTTTGTTTTATGTAAGACGCACGTCCTAGCTTTTACGTGCCATTACTGTATATTCTGGCTCAGCTGTATGATCTGCTTCACGGGTTTGTTCTTGGGAGTCCTAAGTCCAGAAGGCGCCTCCAAAGTAGTTGCTATGTGATCTTTAGTTTCATGAGATGTACGGTCTAGATTTCATCTGCGACTAATATGTGTATATTCTGGCTCAACTCTAGGACTAGCTTCACGGGTTTCTTTTCCGAAATTCAAAAGGCGCCTTGAAAGTAAAAAATAGCAGAAGGAAAATAAACACAACAATAACAGTAGGAAAGAAGATTTGATGAACATTGTGTGTTTGTGTTTGTGTACATGAAAAAAAGGTTGAGGGTGCGGCATTTGAAGATGGAAGAACTCCAAGCATTTGGGACACCTTTGCTCATGACGGTGGGTTCATTTTCCTCACCTTTCTTTCCTGAATAGTTTAATGTGCATGGGCACACATTCGGAGACATCTATATCCGGTTTCTGTCTGAATATTTTCAGTTTTCTAATAAGGACTGCTCTGTTTATACCTTTTCGCACCAAGATTTGGAAACTATACATTGGCTCTTTGGCCTCTTGATTTTGCCTTGGCTCAAAAAGTTATTCTCAATCTGTTTGTCATGCATCTCTTTTGTCAAAACACTTTCAGTAGAATATCAGCAATTGCAATTTGCCAAGACAAAAGTCTCCAAATTTTTTAGTATTTTTCTTCAAAAAACTACTATAATTGTTACAACTCCAAACCTCAGGGAATGTGCATGGAGAGAGGCCTATAGATTCTCCATATCATGGTCAAGGCTTATCCCTAGTAAGATCACCTATAAGTATACCTCATGTCAACTGAATAAGGCAGTCAGAAAAATTATTGTTCGGTTCTTATATGATTGTGCTCATTCTGTTTAACAGATGGAAGAGGACCGGTGAATCCAAAGGGTTTGGAATATTACAACAACTTCATCAACGAACTAATCAGATACGGTCAGCCTCGTTTTTCTTCATTAGCATTTTAATGTTCTTATCAATAGAAAAAAACAGCAAAACAATCATTTTCTTCTAACCAAAACAACACCTGAAAACTCTTAAAGCTCCCCTACTACGTGGCATGGGCTCGGGTGCGTGTTCAGATGTCATGCCCAAGTGGGCCGTGTTCTTTCTCCATGGTTGAGGCTCGTCATATGTTTGTTGCACTAATATTAATCATGGCTAATTTAATGAATAGTTGGCCCCGATAGCTATATCTGGCTGGAGCCTTCTCTTCTGCTGACTAGGGATGAATGAAAGATTTCGGAGCCCAGTCACATGACATGGAGGTTCCCTTCTGTCTCTCACTTCTCTGTTAGACCATAGTTGCTATCGTGACACTGGGGCTTCCAATCATGCTGCTTGCTTGCGTTGTTAGGCTAATAGCATGTTTGAGCTTATTTTGCTTGTCTGCTCCTTTCTCTATTGCTTTTGATTACTCGACCACTCTCTCCTTCTGTTAAAGATCTCCTTCAACCTTCATTACTCGTTTCATGAAGTTGGACAACAGTGACTCACTTTCTCGCATCTTCCTAAAACTATCTACAAGCTTTCGGCCCTATCCTATTATGGTCTTGAGCATCCTAAACTTAAATCTTAGGATACTGAGATTTGTGTGCAAAAGCTGGTTATAGATGCAGGGAGCCTAGTTTGTGCATTATTTAGAATGTGATTTATATCTGAAGGGATTAAGGAAATATGAAAATTTCTATATCACATCCTGAAAGACTAGAAATGTTGATTTTAGCTAGTTTGAGCTACTTTTTCTTCAAATATCTTGAAAAACTAGAGAATTCAAGTGCCCTTACTCTTTTCATACCATTTGGACATAGTACTTGCAAGCAAATTCTCCCACTGATTTGTTTCAATATCTATCAAGCAGGAATCCAACCACATGTTACACTGGTGCACTCTGATCTACCACAGGTTCTTGAAAATGAATATGGAGGATGGCTTAGTCGAAAAGTTGTGTACGTTCCTCAAATTTCGTTCCCATCTACTTCACTTTCCTCTACGCGAACAACCTATGCAATTTCTGACATAACAAAAATCACCTATACAGGAAAGATTTCACAACATATGCTGATACGTGCTTCAGAGAATTTGGCGATAGGATTCTGTACTGGACTACCCTTAATGAGGCCAACATATATGTCTTGGGAGGTTATGATGCGGGCATTACACCCCCACAGAGATGCTCTCCACCATTTGGAACAAAAAATTGTTCTAAAGGTAACTCGTCGTCCGAGCCCTACGTTGCTGCTCATAATATGTTGCTGGCTCATGCATCGGCTGCAAGTTTGTACAAGAATGACTACCAGGTATTTCATGAGCTTTTTATTGGAAACATAAGTATATCTATTGTTCATTATCTTTGTCAAGGGAAAAAAAAGTTGTCCCCTTTAGTATTGGAGGCAATGAGTGGAAAAAATGTTGTGTCACAGGACAGGCAAAAAGGATTCATAGGACTAAATGTCTTTCTCTATTGGCTGATCCCTTATACTAATGCAACAGAGGATGTCATCGCAACGAAACGAGCCAAAGAATTTCTTATTGGGTGGTGAGTCACAAACAACAAATACATTTATGCATCTTGAATCAATGCATGTTCGCATATGAAGACCCGAGCCTTGGTTTGGTTTGTTGTTTCAGAATTAGAACATTTTTCATAAAACTTGTGTGCTTGAGAGATTCCAAAACAAGTTTTTGAGGAATTGGTTTGAAAAAGAGCCAGTTTTTAAGAAAATGAACCGGAAAAGATGTATTCAGATTCTCAAAAAACCATTGAACTTGTCAAGAGGTAAAAACCATGTTACTGTTGAGTTATCTCTCCGCGAATCTGAGGAACTTGTAGGAGGGAGGCTTGAGAGACCCCTTGTGGTTGTGGAGCGGTGCGCTGATTCCTATAAATATTATCCTAGTCACCTTCCTGTTGATATAGGAGATTGATGGACTTCTCAATGCATTTCGTGTTCAATATCAATTAGAGGTATATGGTGCAGGAACAGAATGTATGAATGATCTTTTGGGTTAGTATATGTTAAACGCCAGTGATCACTCTTTCCAAACAAGTATCTAAGGAATAGTTTTGAAAAACAGCAAGTTTTTAAGAAAGGAACCAAAAAGCTGTATTCACGTTCTCAAAAACCAATTTAACTTGTCAGAAAGTAAGAACCGTTTTATCTAGAACAGGAACAGAACACGAATGATCTCTAGAGTTAGTATTTTTGTGAAAAGTTAAAACCATCGTCGATCACTCCTTGTCTTTGGTTTTCACAGGTTTATCGATCCCCTAGTGTTTGGAGACTATCCTGACATATTGAAGAAGAATGCAGGCACAAGAATTCCAGCCTTCACCAACCTTGAATCCAAACAAATCAAGGGTTCATTTGACTTCATAGGAGTTAACCATTACAACACATTGTACATCAAGGACAATCCAAACAAACTGAAAATGGACTACAGGGACTTCAAAGCAGACATGGCAGCAGATATGATATGTATGTTATTCTATAGAGAAAGTCTACACATACAATTTATATGTACAGATCTAGACATAGATGTGTTCAGAACCATCCGTTTTGGAGAGTCCCATGTGCATCAGACGGTTTCGGACACATCTGCATATAAGTTGTGTTGTAGTCTTGCTCTAATCCATGTACTCACTAAACTCAATTAGGACTACTTATGAGATCAATGTATTTTAGCTTCACTCAACATCTATGAAGCATGGATACTGATACTTAGTACGGATACGGTGATACGAGAATTTTTTAAAAATACATTACATTAAAATATAATCTTACGAGGATGGTTCTTATGTTGTTTTTAAGTTTACTTGGTTACTTGTTTAACTGTTAAAATATAAAGATATTAAAACCGCGTGTCACACAATAAGGATATTCAGCATACTACAATTTTGTTATTGTTTCATTCTGCTATGTCTTTCTATCTAAAGAGTAAGTAAAATGTTAAAAGTTTATTTTTTTTTAATTTTGAATAATTTTACTCGAATAGTGTGCAATAAGTGCCAAAATCTTATTTTCATAAATTACTCGATACGTGATCTAAAGTATTTAAAAAGTATCCGTAATCTTATTATTTTTTATTTTTGACGTATCGATACGTATATGCGAGGATCGGTATTTGATACCGATGCGATACAAGTACGACTCACATCTAGAAGTATCCGTGCTTCATAGCTCAACATTTATAATTTTGCATGTTAAGATTTTGATGGACCTGATATATATCGTGACTATTTTGATTATTGTAGTTGTTACGAAGGGTGATACACCTCCAGGTCAGGTGAGGAGGGATGGAGAAAAATTCATGGAGTTTGGTTTTCAAATTCTCATGTTTTATTCACTGTACTAATAATCAGTTTGCTTGACTCAGTTCCCCATCACACCCTTGGGTCTGGCCGGAGTTTTGGAGTATTTCAAGCAAGTTTACGGCAACCCTCCAATTTATATCCACGAAAACGGTCCCTTCCTCTTTCCCTCTCTCTCCATGTTAATTTAAATTTGTGAAATGGTAAACGTCTGCCAATGCTTATTGATGTCGGATTGACTCAAAGTTTGAGGGATCGCTTAAGCTAATGGTAAGGAAATAGAGATTTTGATAAAACATCATCATGATTTTCTTTCAGCCTTGGTACATTTTAGTGTGTGATGTTTTCATTAAGAGACTAAGACTGTCTTGGAACTTAAGAGATTGATAGGGGAGGTAGTATTCCAATGTCAAGCCATCTCCGAGTTAGATGAGCGAAGTTGAAGGTCCTACCTATGCGTGGGACCTTCAGTTCCACTTAACCACCCCCGGTGGCAGAAAAAGTTTAGTGAGCGTGTCACAACTTCCTCCTTTTCCTTCGCCGGGCTTTCGTCACTTCGCCTATAGGCAGCCTTGGCTTCGCTATTGCTCATGACTTGGTATAGGGCCGTGCCAGTGGCATAGGTTGAAGGTCTTGAAGAAGTAGAAGTAGAAGAAGAAATGACGGCCAGGCAACCACTCCCCTATGTGTCAATCGCTACTTCCGGCCTTTCCATTTAACATCTGATTGTTGTACCTTGGAGTTGATTCTTGATTAAGCACTTTTTAACTATCTTCTTATGATTATGTAATAATCATTGAAACCCCTCCCACTTGTTCTTTATAGGTCAACAAACACTGCGTAATTCAACAGTGAACGACATGGGAAGGGTGAAGTATTTGCATGGTTTCATTGGGAGTTTGCTTGATGCTTTGAGGTATGCCTGTTTTAAAATCTGGTTCAAGTGCATAAATAAAGCCTATATCTGCCAAACTGGTCAAATCAGCCAAAAACATAATTTGGCACCAATGAAGTGTGGAGTATTTTAACCGGTTGTCCATTTGACTGGAGCTCGATCCAAGAGCTTCTTTGAAACCTCCCTAGAACTATAAAATCAATAACTAATTAGTTTCATTCTGCCGGTGTCAGCCTCTGAAGAAGGAGGATAATCTGAAAGCACTTTTCAAGAGACAAAGAGCATAAATCGTACTTTTCACCTTCAAGCGCCTTACATAGTCGGACTAACTTAGACTCCTAGCCAGCATGTGCAGAGCATGCCTCCATGATGTCAGAAATAAGCGTCGTTACCCCTGATGTCATGCATGACGCACCGGATGTCAAGTTGGACATGACTTGTCAAGGCCGATCCACTTGGAGGACATGTGAAAACAGGTAGAGCCATGTCGACTGGGTCATCCAGATTAGGTACCGCTTTGGCCCGGTCCACCCAGCGTGTGCCAGTCCATCTGGCTGGCTGCACAAAACCATATGAACCATGTCGGGTCATATTTGAATAACCACTTTGCCCACTCCATGTGGCACGTGCCCGTTAAATTTGAATAAACACTTCTGTCAAAGGTTTTCCATATTAATTTTCTTTGAATCTGATCTCAATTCTCAAAAACTTTCATTTCTTCGGAATGCTGATTTTTGCCCTAATAATGGTTTGCTTTCTCTTTGATTTTTTGTTATATGATGATGGAAGGAATGGATCAAATGCAAGAGGGTATTTCACATGGTCCTTCTTGGACGTATTTGAGTTATTGGATGGGTATCATTCAACCTTTGGGCTGTACTATGTGGATATGGATGACAAGGATTTGAAAAGATACCCTAAACTCTCTGCACATTGGTACTCCAACTTCTTAAAGGGAAGGACCATCACCCCTGATGCTGCTGCTATTCAATTTCAAGTTGATGAGAGCATTTCAACTGCTCTTTCTAAATCTCACTAGTTTCTGCTTTGCATTACACTGTTTTTACTTCTGTATTCAACTGAATGTTTTGCTATTCTTTACATGGCATGTAACATCCATACTCCAATAATTATCAAATTTGTTGTTTGTTCATTGTGGGATTGTTAGATCCGTTCATCTGATTTGATCTTTCTTTTTTGTTATGTTGCGTTCCTGCTAGCCTACGAGAGAAGTGACTCGTTAGTGTCGCCCGATTGATACCAGCCGGCAAGCATCTCGATGCTTACCTCAGACATTAGATCAAAGATAAAAAACTATAATAAGAGTATTTATTTTCAGTTAGAGATAAACCGTTCTAGGATTACGTGTGCATTCTTTTAACAGTTGATTCTTACTTAAGTGTGCTGTTAGACTCACTTTGGACTCGCACCTCAATTGACGTCATCATCACATTACTGGCGTCAATCCTAATCTTCTTGAAGCCCCATTGACTCAGGTCCCCAACCTGACCGATCCGACCTGATATCTATCTGGTCTTGGGTTAAAACCCACAAGTTCTGTTGGGCATCTGGCCTTGCCGGCACCTCTCTCGTTCAGCCCAATTATTTTTGTCACAAGCCTGCCCTTTATGTTGTCGGACAGCAGGAACGATTCGTCGTTCCGGCCCATTACATTCATCGTCAAGATTCACTTCTTTTCCTTAACCCACCCTGGTAGTTGAACGGTTCATTGTTTTAGTTGGGACTAACCGTACACAAGTAGAGCATCTATGTTCAACTCACACTAGCAGCGCGTTATGCTACCCAATACTCGGTAGTTTTGTGGTGGTTGAAGATATTTGGATGGCTTGTGGTGGTTAAGAGATAATCGGGCTTAATACTAATGGGTACAAAGGGGCTTTCAAACGGGGTTCCTTGTGGTGGTTCGGCGCGTTAATGGATTCATCAGTGTAGCTTTGCGCGTGTTTGGGAAAACTCTCGACTCGTACAAGTGAAAAATTGTGCTTGTTTTATAGCAACTGATCACAGCATCCTTCTGGCATCATATAGTAATGGCCTCACTACTTGGGCAAATTCCTCGGGTGAAAATGATTTCAACAGTGTCTTTATTTTCCAAGGCTGAAGAGGAGCCAATGCAAGAAAAATGCCCCACGTGTTAGTGAATCCATACCAACGTGGCAAGCTCCAAAAATAAGCTCCACAATTGTAGAACCTGGTTTGATCTTGTAGCCCAAATAATTTCATAGAAGTATCTAGAATAGTAGTAATTATTGAAACGAAAATACTTGTACAAACCAGCGAAGTAATTCAACTCCAATGGTCGAAAGATGAGAACTATCATAATGCATGACCACAGCAATATTAGCTCGGCTCATTATTGCCGAGATAATGGCCTACTTCACATTCACCGTGCAATGCACGCCGTTATTGATAGGCAGAAGAATCATGGTATACATTTTCGTGTAGTAGCTAAAACGTCGTATATCTGGTGGAGATCATATTCACCCGGGTACTATAGTAGGTAAACTCAAGATCATGAGTCTCAAGCCTCAGATCAACTGTTCATTAGAATTTCTGCATTGCTGCAACTGATATCAGCTAAATCCAAAGGAAATTTTCCCTTGTACTTTCTAAGAATTCAAAAGCTGGAATAGAACTTTTACGGTCCTAAAGTAGATCAAGATGATAAAATGGTCCTATTTCTGTCCATCCTTGGTGCAGAATGGCTTGTCAAACTCAATCAAGTTTCAGTCCAAACTCCAACAATTCACTTGATGGGTGGAGATCAATAGAAAAACACCAACCAAAAAAAGCACATGTCATAAACCAAGTTGGCACCCGAACACACATGAATGCCAAAAAGTTTCTGATATTCCAAGGCATATGACCATCACAAGTCAGAATGTACAGAAACATTAAACTGTTTACTCGTACTCATACGAATTTGGTAAATTTCCTGGTTCCAGCACTTGATATATAAACAGCTTATGTCCCATCTTCTAGCAACTGAGATGAGTAACTAGGTGATAGGCTCTTACCCAACCGCAAAACAAGTTGCTTAAGATCAATGCCTATGCCAAGAGTTGCCATACCTGTTGCTGGAATCAGAGCCACTACTAGCATGATGAAACGAACCCTGACCAGGGTCCCTGTCTCTTTCCCATGCATGGAAATGGTTCGGCATGTAACTTTCCATTTCATGTGGGTTCCGGCCTGATGAGCCAGTAGGAGGAGAGATAAAGAACCCTCCACTGTGATCAGATTGAGAGACAGCTGGAACTGCTGGGGGCAAACCCCTGGGAACATGAAACCTCCTGACACCAGTAACGACAGGCGAGTGTTGGTGATGATGGGTGACATGAGGAGCCGGCATCCTTTGATGAGAATGAGTGTTTCTGCCATGATGAACAATTGACGAGAAGAATGAACTACCGAATTCAGCACGAGGATGCAAAGATAAGCATTCTTATTTACTTACTATTGTACTAAAATAAAACTCCATATTGTTTAAAATTACTAAATAAATGTTAGATGCATGGAAATGTAATTTTTCATCCTAAGAATATTTGCCGGGCCAAAGAACAGTAAGAGCATAAACTGCAGCCTCTTGTCGTTGTCCTGGCATTTTTTAAGAGAAAACATGTTTCAAGAAGCTATAGGAAGCTAACCAGGAGTGGTTTTTAGTAAAACCCAAAAACCATGTCACGGGAAACAGATAAAAATGTGCATGAAACATTAAAACAAGCACTTTGCCTCTGACAATTATTCTTAGGCATAAGACGATGCAGTTTGATGCTTGTCTACATTCCATCAAGAAGATAAGGACAAATAATTGGTGCCACAAGCCATGTTTAATGAAATGAATAAATCAAATGTTACAAACTTAGAGAATACATCATTTAGATTTTTTCTTTATTTGTCAATTAGTGAAAAACGACTTACCGAGGACCATGAAGAAAAGGATGCACAACAGATCCAGATCTTGTCAAATCATCGTATTCTGCCCTGGTGGATCTCTGACTTGCAGGAGGAATTGAAGCTTGATCAGCACTGTTAACAGGTCCTCTGTTTGCAGAAAATAGATGGGAATGATGACCCCGATGTTGATGACGGATACCAATGACAGGATAACTATGCGCAGTAAAGATCTCATTGTGTCCAGATAACCCATTCCCGGGATGATTGAAGCTGGGATCTTCATCATTCTCACTGGTGTTTGAGGTAGCGGGTGGTGGAATGGGTCCAAAGTACGCAACATATGGATGAGCCACAGATGATGCAGCGGTTTGTTGATCAGGAAAAACGGCTTGGTGCCTATGTAAGTTATGATCTGCAACACAATAATCTCCTATTACATTTGGTTGCTGGGTACTACTGAAATTTGATCAAGAGTTGGAACATAAGTACACTTACACGTCGGAGGTGGAGATTCCATTTCCCTGAAATAATTGGATTATCAATTCATTAATGAAAGCAACAAAATGATGACATTCGAAGAGACCGACAAATTTGGGTCACCAAAAATTCATGCTTTCAGCAAGAGTGCTAGAGTTACTAAATGTTTCACTCTGACTTCTTCTCTAATACTTCAAGCAATAGTTTAAAAGGATAGCTATGGAAAATAAAGTCCCATAAGAGAAGTATATAAATCAAAAGGGCAAATAAGAGTAGACGTCCCTTTCAACTGTCAAAAGATCTCCAGGTCATGCATCAAAGCTGGTGGAAATTCATCCCTTAGGCGGGAAACTATGACATGATGTTAGAATAAAATGTGTTTCTTCTTCTAATTATTAAAATAACCATTTTATCCACCCAAAAGGGCCAAAACAAAGGCAAATTCATCCTGGACATAAAGTCCTTTTGTAACATAACCTTAAACCACATCAACCCAAGTTGTATGGATCATCCCGTAAAAAACTGTTGGTTGATTTGTATGTTGGGAATTTCCATGGATTAGTCTCAATTTACGTTAGTTGCAGCTGAAAAGTGTTCAAAACAGGACTAATTGGTCGAAAAGCCTGGAGGGAATAAGCCTTTAACAGAATCTTATTTAGCCATTATGTTAGTGGACAACCAAGTAGTCTTAAGTTGAAGACATTCTTTCTCTTCACAATATTAGAAGATTGCGAAAGAAGACAGCCAACAGAATCTGTAAGAAAGAATACAATGACACGAGACAAACCCAAGGGAGCATTTTGACAGAAGTTACCCAGATGACACCAATTGACAGTAATAAATCCAAATTTGAAAACTGAAACCCAGGCATTACAAACTGCAAAAGTATACACGTAAAGAGCTATTTATCTTTGTTTAGTACATCGTACTGGAGTACATCACTACGAAAGGATGCTCCTATTTTAGCGGATGCTCCTATTTTAGCCAATCTAGATCAAGCCATTGTTAACATCATATCATTTAATGGGACATATAACTGGGGATGCATTAGACAAGAGACCTCCAAAAGCAAGAAGTCAAGCACTAACAAACAGTTTGTTAGCTGGAGCGGGACACTAATAAATAGCTGATAGAAGAACTAAAGCATGTACTTGACAGCAAGTCAGTGATCAACAAGTGAAACCTGAACATCCAAGAAGCAAGAAAAGACAATATACAAATTGAAGAAATTACAGTGAAAAATAACTTCAGTTCGAGACCATATAGGGACAACGTGCTTACTCAAAGGACGAATGAACTCGCAGCACTCCACTGAATGGACACCAGTGTACTCTAGATGCCTGCAGAAAAAGGGATTACCAGCAACAATTTTATTGGTGGGGAATGTGGTTGTAAGCATAAATAAAACACATACACGAGCAAATTTCTAATGGAGTACTCAAAGTCTCCCAAAATATTTTCTATTGAACTCAAAGACTGCAGACAGGGATACAAGCCGGGTGATAGGGAGATGAAAACGCAGGGATTTCATAGTCCTAAAAAACAAGAAGTTTTTTGTTTGAAGAAAAAGAAAAGAAGTATTGTCCTACAGAAGGTCAACAACAAAACTCAATTTACTCATTTAATCTCTGATCTGAAACTCGTGAATTTACATATAACTGGGCAGTCCTCATAACATGTACCTCACTTCTGTGTTTATCTAAAGAAATGGATTTGTATTTGAAGATTCTGTTCAAGATCACACACCCTTCCCCTTTTTTTGTGATTCTACACTGATATCAAATAGGACCATTGTTTTCTCATCTTCTTTGGTTTGCTGAGCTCAGATGAAGGGAAAAGTGGAAACCTTATCCTGCTCTTAGAAAGGCCCACAAAACTTTTTCATTTGGCTTACCCGTCTGTTTTCTGAGGCTAATATCGTTCACCAAAAAGAAAAGACAGAAGAAAAATGAAAATGGAGTGTTAAAAATAGGTGTTTTACTCACCATCTCAGAATAATTTAACTCGTGAGGATCCTCATCAGCAGACCAGTCATCAATGCTAACCTCGGGAAATGAAAACGTAGAGCGGCCACTGGCATACAACCATCGACCTTTCTCAACCTTACGACAATTAGGGCATTCCATTGCTCCCTTCATATTGAATGCCGAACCAATGCAATCTGCATATAATACCAGTATATAGAACATTGGAATATGCATGAATCATGATAAAAACTAATAGACATAATGTGAAATTTCGTTTTCCCATATGGAAGTGGGACATGTAAACTGTTCATGGACTATACTATTTCGTCCTCTATCCGGTGGATAGAACATGGGTAAGGGTATGGGGAATGTATCCAACACCCGCACACAATTGAGTCACTTGGATCCTCTACTATTCTATGATATTTCAAGAAAAAGAAGCTCAAGTTAGTTAGAAAGGAAACATTCATAGCTTTTCCAATGAACGAGACAGAAAATTGCATATTTTTAACCTTAATCCCATTTTACTTCCAAGTAAATTTCTAGATAATAAAGGATGTATTATCTATGAACAAAAACAACAAACTCAACAAACAGATTGTTCTGGACGTGTCCCAGTACTCACTCCCAGCTTTTGAGATCATGCCAATATCCTATGATTTAAGTTTAGTAAGGCTCGCGCTTAGACACGGATCCACACCTGGTACTGAAGTCGATGTAACATAGAGATGCCAGGTTAGGTGGAAATAAAAAGATGCAATAAGATCAAAATCTTATCCACAATAGTGGGGAAGCATAGTCATAACAATTTAGAATTTGACTTACTATGACTTGAAGGATTCGTGCGCTAAATCACATGAATCTGGTCCCAAACTGAAATAAGGAAAGCAATCAAGCGTAATACATAAGATCCTACGCTAATATCAGAATATGTGGATGCAAAGTCAACTTAAACTTGAATATTGGCATGCAATATGGCATCTAAAGTTCCAATCTCTATATTTAATTTCAGTATGCTTCCAAGATTTTCGGTTGAAGAAAAGTTGTAAAGAATCGAGACGTGCATTAAAAGCTCTACCACAGAAAATTATAATTAAAATGAATTTTCAGTCTCTGTGGCTTTGATTAGGACTACAGAAAGCAGTAGTAGGCGTTTGGTCGTCTTCACTATGTTCAGGCGGCATTATGTAAGCCTTGTACACACGTCCAAGATGCAAGAATAACTGAATTCCTAACTTCAAATGATAAATGAGCTGTTTTTTCGTCAACGAAAACAACAAGGAACAACAAATGTTAGGGGAATTTTATGAATCACCGAGATGGAACTCGTGGCCGCATTGAAGCTTGGCTGTCGACCTGCTCCCGTCGTCTATCACAAATTCCAGGCAAATCGAACAAGAAACGGAGAAGACTTCGAACGATGACGTCTGGTCGCCGGTTGGATCGTCCACGGCATCAGTGTCTTGAGACCCTACCATGCTCTGGTTTCCGCCGATCAAGAAGTCAATCGGAGTTTCCAACCAACCAGTTGAAGATTTACAGGGAATCGGTGAGAAAATGCGGACAGAGGTGGCTATCCGAATACTCTCTCTCTCTCTCTCTCACTCTGTCTACACTGTTTTCACTCTCTATCCGAACTGTCAGGTTAAGTGGTCCGCACCTTGTGGTCCACTTGCGTCCAATTGAAATTTGATCCCATGATGACAAATAGAGTAGAATTGAGTAATGTTAAGAGCATAGATCATTCAGATATATTTAAAAATAAATATATTTAAAATTATTAAATGCATGTGAATAGAGTAGAATTGAGTAATGTTAAGAGCATAGATCATTCAGATATATTTAAAAATAAATATATTTAAAATTATTAAATGCATGTAAGACTAAAAAATTTGTATTTGGACAAAAACACCAAAATATAGAAATTGTTCATTCTGTAAATTTGATATTTTTCTGATGTGTCTGATTTGACTTTGATGCAATAGATGTATTAGTGATTTGTTAGTACACTTGGTTCATTGAGGACAGTTCATCTATGCAAATGGCCGACCGACCAATCAGACATGCGTTGGACGGATCGGTAGATATTCATCCCATTGGGTCGGGGTTCGTTCAAAAACGCTTGGCTCAGTTTTTTTAAGAAGAATCTTACGACTGGCGTCAAATAGAAGGGTTGCATGAGACGTCCTTGATTACTTGAGCAATTCCAAAAATGGCACTGGTGATTGCTCGGTATCTCAAGAATGACGCCTAAAATTGATAGACCACTTGTCTTAATATGAAAATTAGGCATGATCACTGGGTACATATCCACATGAGATCAAACTCTTCTCTTACTTGTTAAAAGGAACATCCGACCATATGACCAAGTACACTTTTCCTTGCACGGTCAGTACATTCACACCTACCTTATATTCTCACTACTAACTTAGTCGTCAGAAGGTCTTTAACAGGAGAACTACCCAGCCATCAGATTTAATAAGGTAGAATATAGGGTTCTAGGTGGATTGATGGTTATTAATCGCACTCCTCTTTCCTTGTTGGGAGGAACAGGTCATTTATTAAGGACTCTACTTTCGAG